>JADWOT020001457.1:0-87695 GCA_036345935.2 Taenia hydatigena
ATCAAATGCAAAATGATAACAAAGAGATTCTCAGCAGATCTTGAGCATGTAGTTCATTGTCGTAGCTATCTATCGCAAAAAAGCACGCTTCTGACGCAACGGTCAATGAGAGCCTCCACATCAAAGCACTTAGACATCGATGTCGCCTATTAAAATGTCATTTTAGCCCTTCACCTTTATGGCTTTTTAGGTTCGATGCGCAGATCTTTTGTGTTTTTAATGAATCGTAGGCATGTCTCATTCATTTATGAATAAACCAATCTTATTTATTTTTGTTTAATGCATGATTAGACGGGCAGATGAACGGATATCTGGGCAGAAGGCACGAGGAGTGGTAATGAAAGGAAGCTGGAAATGCCGTGCTGTATAAGGATATTATACAGTTCCTTCAAGTAAAAATGCTATCGAACACTCCAAACCAGCCACTGGTGGACGCAATCGCAGCTGAAATTGGACTTAGCAGATGTGGTGGATCGCGACTCTATAACGTGCTGTTGATATCATGCTTATTAAAATTAGAGCTGCTTCACACTATTAGGTGAAGCTCAGAACTCAAAAAGAGTGTTTAATAAAATAAGACCGGCCTTGCAAAGCTTAAGAAATGCCTGTCATTGGTGCTGCATTGGGAAACCTATGAAGCCAAAGAATTTACTTTACATTGACAATCTACTAAAATCTTTGCAGCTTCGAAAAGTCCCCTTTCTTGCAGTATCCCAATGCACTCCAGTGGGCAGCTCTTCAACACCAAAGAGAATAGCGCTAGATCCTATTATAATCTTCAACTCTTATAAAAGGCACCTTCATGCCAATAAAATGAAACTAATTTGCAAGGAATCTTAGCGTTATTTAGCTAAAACTGTAGCTAGCACTACCCACATTAAGTAACTTGCCTCCTTAACTGGACCACTTGGACATTTGACACATTTAACTAATGCGGCAGGCGACCGCTGCAGTATAAGTTGTGCTGGAGGGTGCAGTTGTTAGAAGTGAGGGTATTATGCCCCAAGTTCTAGCCACGTACCATAAACACCTAAGCAGGTAAGCGTGTAATGGAAAAAACGCCGTTTGCATAATTGGCGTAGCGACAAGGATGGCGCTTAAAAGTAATATTGGCAAAGGGGATCGAGATGATGAGGATGAAGGTTGCTACTCATTTATGAAAAGGAATACAAACGTTCATCCCCTCCACCGTATTCTTTATCAATGGTGTACGGTATTGCAACTCGACCACCCAACTAGCTAAGCGTACGTACGTGGCTTCTACCCATTAAGTATAGGATTACCAGGCCAATTCATCGTTTTGTTGAACCGCTTAAGCCAAACGCCAGAGTAAATCACTAACCAAGCATTCTTATGTTATTCTACGATCCCGATTCTGCTGAGTATACTAGCAGTGAAATTATAAGGCGATTATTGGTGGCCTGTTCACCCACCTATGCACCCATCCAGTGTTCAATAATAAATTAAGCGGCCTTCATATGTACTCACTCAATCTCCAAACAGTTTGTTTTTCAATTCTATTCTGATGCAGCTACTAGGTTTACCTATCTCTTCACAGCTCATTGGACGACTGTCATTCATACGCAAATATGGGGTTTTGACACATCCCATCCTACTCTAGTTGGCATTTTTAGTTCTCCGACATATGGCGTATCCATCTAAACATATCCTACCTTATTAAGTCTATTTGTGCATTGCAAGTGACAATTGCAAATAAGATTCAAGCAAATATTTTGGGCTCTACTTTGTATAGACTTAAAGCTGCTCCACTTTATTACTTTGTTAAGCAGCAGTGTTATTTTTGCCACCTACATGAACCGGATCGACATCAAAATTTCCACTATTTGTTTCGTAACAACATCGTTAACGAAGTCGTGCAGTGGCACATGACTTTAGAATTCGTTTTATTAAATATGCACATTCTCTATGGGAACAATGAAACCCACACACATTTTGAATCACGGCTAATACAGTGCACAAAGTATGATGCCTCCAAAAATCCGCATGACATTATGCTAACACAGTCGAATATACGAGAGTTGTATCGAAAAACCGATAGAAAAAAGGATAGTGAGGCATGACCATAACAGCGATTTAGTGGTCTGCGGGGGCACTTCCCCCTTAGAGGTTTCGAAATGAGCACATCAAGGCTGAGAAATATTTTATCAACAGAATGTGCTTCAAATAGAAATAGAAACTAATTTCATAATGCGATGCCCAAAGCTCGTTGGGAGAGAACAGCATGATAAAAGATGAGGTCATTGGAAAGAAAGATTTTACCACCACTACACGTGGTTCTAATTGTTGGCTAGGTATGCCATTGGATTTCTCTCCCGAAAATATTTAGGTCTGTTCTTATCATCCTTTTATTCGATTACTTAATACTAGGCATTTACATCAGCAGAGCTGCAAACTAAGTGCGCCAGTTATTGGCCTAAATACCACATTTCCGAACGGCAATGTAATCGTCTTGTCAAAGAGAAAAAAAGCAGAATTAAACATTTCTTGCAAACATCCAAACAGCTACATTGATCACAAAAGCATGAGAGGGGAAAATCTCGCCCTTGAAGAATAATTGGCTGTCAATAAAACACTTTTATGCTCCTGTAAGCTAAAGGAGTATGCCAATGGGTAACCTGTAGGCATTGCGGCCTTCCTTTAACTCCTAAAGGGTGCCCTAATGAAGTAAATCTTTTACATCGTTAAAGAATCGAGTTTCATTGAACAAGTGCGAATTGACGTCTTTTACCTTCTGTGAATTCAAGTCGACCAAGAGTTTTAGGAGATGGGGCACCGAATCACCTAGAGCGGTCAGATTCTTTGCACCCATCAACTTCAATAGATAACTAATGTAAGGCATTTTTGACCGCATCTTTCCAAACTTTCCGAGGTTGCAGGCACATCGTTTACAACTGTAGATAATGCCAATATCCCGACTTTCTCTTTCTTCCCAGGCACAAGTTATTATGATTTCTGGAGTGCTTGTAGTTAGCAGTAGAGGCGTGTTATTCGCTAGAGGGGACAATGCCTCTACAAGAGCTTGCAGCACCTTGAGATCCATGGCTTGTAAGCATTCAAAGGTGCTGGACAGTTTGCTAAACATGGCTTTGAATGTGCAGCGATTCTCCATCAACAAAATTTTGAGAAATCCAGAAACATGTGCATCAACGTAGAGAGGTCTTTTCTTTGACATTGGATGTGCGTGTAACAAGCACTGGCACCGTTGGCTTAATTGTTAGCGCAACCTTCATATCTACGGCTTTTACAAAATTGGACTTCTCAGTAGAAGGCTTTAAAATCGTATTTTTAGACATTATGGTAGCTTGCTTATACTTAGGCGCATCAGGTATCGTGGGTTGACTGATTTATGAAATGATGCGAAATAAAGTGCTGCCGATGTCAGGTGCAGTTGCGATGATCGATTGGAGGAGTAGTGAATCCATTTCTATGAGGATACACTTAATGTGCAGCAAGGCGACAGTCACTAACCATTACGAATATGGGCCCATATTAGAGGCAAAACTATCAATCCCTAACACTAAATTCATAGTTATTAAAGGTTGGTTCAATTTTAAGGTGCAAAGAAGCATGGATTGAAGAATAACCGGAGCTATATTGTGTATCGAAGCAGGAGATTTTGACACTGAAGGTTGTGATTGCATTAGACGATCGTAGCTTGGCATGCCATATATCAACATGAGGTCGTACCGAGGTCAGGGATGAGATCAATGCAGGTCGATGCAGTTCGCCGTAATTGCCAAGGGGGTGGCATAAGCCATCGTGACAGGCAAAATGGCAGTTGCCATCAACGATACGACCATAATCCTGGAATGGTTTATTGAAACATTCGCTAGGTTAACACTGTGCAAAGTCGTAAAATCCTCTGCGTTTTCCGTCCTTACATCTGCTTTAGTAGCCGCAGTTTGCACCAAAGCAAAATAGCATAAATCACTATTATTAACAGTAGCAACTTTCTATGAAATAGATGAATGCAGACGCCCTTGGTTTCCAAAGCAAATACATAAAATTAAATCGAAAATAGAACTAGCACAGCAGTAAATGGAGATGGAAGCAAAAGGCAGGAGAGGCAAAGACTCCAAAGCGAATGACCCGATGTGATGTACGAGGAGTAAGTTAAGGGCAGGAGGCGTAAAGACGTAACGCTAAGCAAATGTTGAGTCTAAAGACTTGCTTTACTAATGCTGTTGTAGTTCCTAAAGGTGCTTTATGGCGTGACGAATAAGCGAAGTGATTTATTGCGAAAATGACGGTCTTTAGTTTGAATGAATGAATGTAAGATCATCTAAATTTAATAACTCTAGGTTAAGTTTATATATGTCTAAGTAATCATTTTATAAGCCTTAACTAATTATCAGTAATTTCGCCGAAATTCATACGAGTCAAAAATTGACCTGAAACATGTAGCTTCTTATTATAATAAAAATTAAATAGCCTCAACAAAATTGGATAGAGAGGAATTTTTGTATGAACATACTTTTTATTCTCGATGTGCTTTTTAAAACTTGAAAGGAAATTCAGGTACTATTTAAAGACATCAATCTGTATACCTCAAGCACGAAAGACACTTAGATAATTGCTGATTTAATTGCTTCATTAGCATTAAAATGCCAAAAAGTTTAAAAATGTTATCTGCCTATTTTAAAAGCGGAGTAGAAATGGTTTGCCCACCTTTGTCTTAGAGCGAAACAGCATTATTTTTTAAGGTCGAACACCTGCCTGCTCCAATAATTCTTACATGCCAATGGAGGAAGCGACGGGTCACTTATTTTTCTTAATGCATAGTACCACGATTCGAAACCTATTTTCTCTTCTTTCATAAAAGCGTCCAGAAAACTCTAATTTTGGCGCATCGACTTAGAGGAATACAACTGCCCATCCCACAGACCACATGCCAGGGTTGAGTGCATTCGCGGCGCAGGAAATCGCTTAAACATTTCTTGAGAAATTTAATTCCCATTTCTGGTACTACTTTACGGAGATGAAACACGCAAAATTATCACCGCTCAGTAGTGTCCCAAAAATGTTAGTGCAAGCAAGCATAAATTTAAGTTACGTGGTTGAAATTTTAGAGAGGATGTGGATATTTTAACACTTTGGTCTGGTTGATAAGTTTTCATTATAGTTCTCATTGCATTTCCAACCCTAGATAACAACCGAATATGGCAGTCATTCTAAATGTAAACATTTCATCCTATAGGTGTTGCAGAGTTAAACTCCATTTGGATGTAGGCTTAGATGGCGCAAAAAACAATGGCTATGGATAGTTAATCAGACTGCTTTTCCGTAGTAGGCCTTCGTTGTATCGTCAAGGTGATGTTGTTAGCTTTTATTCCCTATTAGGGACCTTTAAAATTTGGATTCCAAGAACTTTGTGCCTATCTTTAATGCACAACTGGTGATTATTCATTTTAAATAAGACTCGAATTTTCGGGCAGTCCATAAGCATTGATTAAATCAACTTTGCCAAAAAATTGACTAGGTTCTTATGCTTCGTATAATACGCTTGGTTAAAAGATGTCTCGGATCATACATACCAACCCGAACGTATTGATTGCAACCATGTGGCTAAGTTTGACATTGCGAGAGAGGAGAAATCGCCTGTATTGTATCGGTTGTATTCATGTGACTACAATCATTCCATGTTTCACTGCGGCAAAGTATAGCACCTAATTGAAGGAGAGAGGTCAGCAACAAAAGGTAGGAAGGAAGGTAAAAAGGAGGAGAAACGTGAGAAGCACATAAGAAATGCGTGCATAAAGGTGAGCGCAGAGTTGAATGGGTGGAAAATCGATGACAGCAGAATGAGTGGAGAGGAACGGAGTGGTGGCGATGAAGTAGTCCACTGATTTAGGCGTCGTCTCAAAAACGCGGATATCAAGGAATCAAGCCAATCACCAAGAAGGCCACTAATTTTACCTTTTCTTTTTAATGCATTGAACTGCTCTTTAACCTATCCATCATCAGTGTTTTAAAATCGTCGTCGGACAAGCACTGTGCTACCACAAGCAGTGGAGATGAGGGGGTTTTATGGCCCTGAAAGACTCGAACCTGTAATCCTCCGACTTATAAACAGACGCCTTACCCATTAGGCCACAAAACCAGTTGCTATTCTTCAACCTTACTCCTTTTCGCCTTTCATCATTATTATCTGCTGCAGTCAAGCAGCGCACATCCTTCTATATCAGCCCATTCTTTGCAAATGCAATGCCGTGATTTCAACTGCTTTGCAAGGAAAATCTACCTATAGACGGAACACAAAGGATCAATCGATTGATGAAACAATAGATGATTGCCAATCTAGGCATTTTATCGTCTTTTGCTGGCGCTGGTGAATCGTAATCATCCTATTCGAGGTCAAACCCCTGTAGACAACATTGCTGCATACGGTCAGCTTCATAACTTCTGTCATTTTACACGCCTTTATAGCTACATGCATTCGAACACGCATACAGTAAAACTTGTGCCCGCTCACGAAATGAGAAGGTTCGGACAGTAAGAGATGTTAAATTCGACACCATCGCATCACTTATTGCTGGATTCTCACCAACGTCACCAGCAGGAGGACGGTTGGGCTAGTAAAGTCGCCATCAAAGCACCGGTGACAGAACTCGAACCCGATATCTTATACTTAAAAGGCGGACGCCCTATCCATTAGACTGAATTATGAAAGCTAAAAGCGAATAGATTTGCCATTATGGAGTGTTCACATTGGTTCTCAACTATCAAAGTCCTAAAATTGAGCTGGCTGTACTAAAATATTCAAGATTATTAAGGTTTTAAGACCCGCAGGAAATCAAAAAATCCAATAGGCAGTGGAGAGTAAAAAAGGACGGATTGCACACCAAAACATTCACTAAAGGCTTCTACTAAGTTCACACAACTAGGAGGCTGATTTTTAGGTTTTGGTTGAGTCCTCCTCACATGCAGTGCTGCAGTCTCTACTTCGTGCAGTGGAACACCGTTCAAGATGCATACATGTCGTAAAATGAGAGTACTTTCCGATATTCATGACCAGTAAGGAAGTAGCAGCTAACAGTGTCTACGAGCGCACGCATTGGAGAAAAGAGAGCATATACAGACGCAATAGTCACTAACGGATTCCGGACTAGCATCATAGCCTGAAGGAAAGTCCGCCTACTAATTTCACATCAGGGAGCACCTTACTTGCTCTTTTACTCTAGTCATCAGTTGAGTGAATGCCTAGTGCACTGCAGCAACTAGTTGGTCTTTACAAATAGCGAGGTAGTATGTCCATAATCATTTTAGCAAATCGTTTTCGAAATCGCTTATTTTAATTTAGAAGTTGTGATGAGACACATGCTTATGCTACTCAGTGCATTAGATTTTTCCGCCTTAAGTTTCGATGTTTCAGTCCTAAAGGCACCGACATCAGAGTCGGCAACTGTGAAAAGTACTTAATGCAAAATGCAGGCCAGATTGAAGCCTGATATGTGTACGCCTGTGACATTATGCAAGACGAACTGACCAAAAAACTCACTAAAATAGTTTTACTGCGTTTGTTTAAAGGAGCTGTAAGCCCTGTTGGCATTGCGTTAAATCAGATCAAAGAATATATGTTAAGCCTGGATTTTGAGTACATCCAAATTGTTAATATTGCAAAGACATTTCCATGGGGAAAGCGTCAAAATAAGGTCATTGTCAATATTGTTATTTCAAGAGTATTAACGTCACCTGACTCCCAACAAAAAACCGCTGCCTACGTATTCCAGCGGTCGTTAAGCATGCACCATGTTTTCTCCTCAACTCTATGCTAGGCAGCCCTGTTTTGTTCATTTTTAACTTCAAATTCACAGCTACCTATGTAAGGCTTAGTACCTAAATAGCCTGAAAATTCGCACTGCAAAAGATGCCGCTTGGTGAACTGTTTGGCTAATTGGATTTCTTATTCGCTGTTGCAGCATGTCCCTCATCCTCTCAGTGCTACGATGAAAAGCAATTCATGCTTAACTAACTCATGGCTTTTAAAAGAATTCGCCAACTATGTTTGCGGTGGATTAGCGTGTTAGGCTGACCTGCTGACACAGGCTGTCGCCACAATTTGAATGCAGCCTTGTTTGCTATTTTTATTAATCAAATTTTGTGCTAGTTTAGCCATTCGGCACAATGTTATTGCAAGTGACCCAAAACTCCAGTTCTCGCTTTTGCTTTCATTTGCCGTGCTGAAAGAACGATTATTTTTATATCCTTATTTGGCATGCAGTAGCATCGATGTCTCTCTCCTGGCGTGTAAAACACCGTGGATGCCGCCCATTGGCAGCCCAACTGGAAGAATTATGGTGCTAGTAGCGCATGTCAACCGCAAGGATTAAGCAACGCATGAGGATTCACAGGCTCTACGCTTAAAGGACAACTGCATGGAGTTCTCGTATGCGAGGGAAGTTGCGTTTGTGTGTAACGCCAGCAAAGTGGAAGATGAAGAGAGGGATTGGATGAGAGTGAATAAAGAGTAGGAGATAGAATGGAGCGTAGTGAAGTAATGAACCAAAATTTTAGAGTAGAGCATGTGAGGGGCAAAAAGGGATGTAACGGAAAACTAAAGAAATGAGAAAGGACATTTAGACGCCTAAAAGTGTCGGTTAACTTTAGCTGGAGTTGAGTGAGGAAAAAAAGCAGGAGGAAGTGGGGAGTAGAAGAAAGTAGGAGGTTGAAAATGGGCAAGTAGATCAGAGAAGCGATAAATGATGAGGGTTGAGACGGAAGTAAAAGGAGGCTTTCAGGCTCCCCGCCATCAAAGCTATGCGCATGAGCAATATTCATTTGGTGTCTATTACAAGCTCCAATACAATAAATTTCGCAAGGTAAAGCGTCTGCTTGCTAATAGGCTTGGAGGCTAACATATGCACCATCTGCCTCGCCTAGCCAGCATTACACGCCGCGTCACAAGTTCAATCATGGTGTGCATTGCTACACTCAATCTACAGCCTTCTTGTGCGCCAATGAATACCGGCGACCGCGTCTTCATTCCTCACCCCCGTATGCCATTTATGCGATCCCGCTTCCCCTCTTCATTGATCGTTCTTGCTTTGCCCTCCATGCCTCTTTGTCATCACTCTTCATATCGCCGCATTCCAATTAGCAGACTATGTTCACTAGTGGGTTGTTCCAGCACACTGATTGATTAAAATCTGACTCCCATTTGCATCGCTGCAAAGCGTATGCCGTTTGGCACTGCAGAAAACGTTCAAATACGAGTATGACTTGAATTCTTCCATAGAGGGGCTGGTCGACGGTAAGCGATTCTTAAAAGTTAGTAAGCTAGAAGAGTAACATTTTTCTCATTATCCGATACACTCGATTTGATCCACTTGCAAAGGCTTCTCGGATTTCTTCTTTTCATCTGCTGACTAACCTATCAGTAGTGGAACTGCCAAATAGACGTAGGGCCTGTTTCGTTGTAAAGCAGAAGCCAATATTATGCAGGGTTGACTCCTATGGACTTGAAATCGCTAAGGTCCGCTATCTTACTAAATAGCAAAAAATGATTGTCTGTCCAATCGAATTGACCCTTGAGCAAACATAGACTAAGTAATTCAGAAAATGAACATTCACATATCCAGAAACCACGAAATATTGGCTCCTATCATCTTGCCGCTCTTTTACTGCAGTACTTTGCCGTTTGTGCACTTGTAAATTGATTTCACTCAGTCGGAATCCTCATTTCCAAGCCTTTTAAAATTATTACAGCGCAATTTCTGAAAATGATGACCTCTGAGCCATACCCTAATATAACGACGAGGTGAAACGTGCTCAGCATTCCCTTAGACTATACTAGGCATAAGCAAAGAGCTGTATCTCAGAGATTAGTTCTTTAGGTTCTCAAATTCTACTATGCTTTCCACACTAGATAATCTTCAAGCTAATGGTCCCCATTTGTGTGACAAATTGCATTAGATTGCTCTAAGGTTCATTTCTTTATGTTCGGGTTGCTATCAATTAGCTCTGATTTCAATGATTGTGAGGTTGTAGTCTTTGCAAAATCACACTGGCAATTTGATATGGTTGCGCTTTCGTCAGAGACATTATTCGGATTCTCAAGCATTGTATGACACGCGCAAGGTACAGCAGGCTTGTCAAAACTATCGTAGTTCCCACATATTACGCGACGAAGGGTCTCCTGCATTAAAGTAAATTGCTAGTTTGTCATTCAGTGCAATATGAAATTTAGCTTTTCTTTGGTAAGCTCTCAGTAGGATGGATACCTCTTTGCTTTGCGAAACGATTCGACCAGTTAAACGTGAAAGGAGGTATTTGGCGAAGAATAAATATTAAATGAATGCTTCTTAGGGGTAGTTGTTTATGTTCGTGTCGGCTTGATGGCATTTAATAGAGGTTAATGGAAGTCAGCGAAAATTTGTAAGTTAATGGCGATAACGGAAGGAAAAGTATTTGTGCTATAAGCGCACTAAAGGTGTTATGAGTGAAGTGGGAGCGGTGACAATGTGGACATGAGGCGTCGTGTCGTGGTGACTGAGGCGCATAAGAAATAATGACGGAAGCCAATGCGCGGAGCATTCGTTGTAGCTCGCGATTTATTGCCAACGGCCGACTCATTGTCTAACTTCGCATGGCTTATCATCACTGACGAAAGTGCCATTCTCCTTGCAATTATTTGGCATGCTGAAAGAAGTGCGTAGTTTTGCGTTACTCTCGGTCTCGCACAATCCAATTGTCTAACGCCAATAATGCTGAGGTCAATTTCCGCATGATGCTGAGCATTGCACTCAGTCATTGTGTTGAATTAAAGAGGTCCGCTCGCATCAAATTTGGCTAACGTAGAGGAGTAGCGCTGAAATCAGAATTTGGTGTGAAAATTGAATAAAAGCTATTTATTTGCTAAGTGGCAGTAGACATTGGCGTTTAACATCTGACAAATTTCAACAGCACAGGTTTGTATATCCTCATTTATAAAAGCGACTGCAGCATGAATAACTTTAAAACGTCTATTAAAGTGCGCAAATAAAGAAGCAAATTTGCATTCGCCTAAAAACTGGTTGGACAGGATGCCTTCTGTAAGCTGTGTCTGTCCGTGATTCTAAAGCATCGTGCATGCTTGGATTTTTCGGACATTTATATTTATCGTGCCTAGTCATTTAGCAATCTGAAAGAATACATTTTATTTGCTTACTTATTCCTCATCAATGCTACTAACTTTTGATCACTCGCCAAGCACACAATCAACTGTTAGCACAAACCGCTTATCTATTGCCTAATTCGAGTCAATGCCTACGCATTATGTTCACAACTCAAAATATTGTCCTAGGCGAAGGTGACCTCTTTTGGTCACACGCACAACAAAGTGTCTTTATCATAAACGGAATACTTCCAAGTGCATAAGATTCTGTACTCATCTCCTATTTTGGTGTCATTTTCCTTGGAAAGCGTAGACAGAATATGCGGGGGTCTACAATGCCTGCATTTATGGCATATTAAACAAAAAACGAAGATAAAGAGGAAGCACAAATCCCTCAACTCAAGATCTGTGTTCAAGAGATCCGTGTTCACTGAGTCTTTTTCATCGAGGAGGTGCACTCATGCACACACGTTTTTAATCTTCCTCCGTATTTTTCATCACCGTCTGCCATCATCGATAGACTCTTGATTTTACTAGTGCCTATTCCCATCTTTGCGGGCGATAGTTGATGCAGCTTACGCGAGCGCAATTCGCCATGATGAGCCGTGATGACGAACCGTGCAATACAAACGAGCATTCTAATGGTGAGGTGAATTCGATCACCTGGATTCATCTTGTCCCATGAACGATGTAACTAGTGGTGTTCTTTAGGCGGTGCGATAGACCTATGTGTTTACGCTTGATCTCTTTAATGAAAGACGTTAATAAGGCTGTGTTAGTATTTATTTGGAGGAGGAAGTGTTCTCTTAGCTGGCGCGACCGTAGTCATTGCACATGCTTAGATGTCACAAATAAGGAGTTGTCTTAACAAATCAGTCCATTCGTTGTGAAGAACGATGGATGCGAAGGCAAAATGTATGCACTCAAGGGTTAAAATATGGTCATTTACTGGCATGGTCTAAGGCACTGACTAAGCCTTTTACAATGCAGATCGATCCCAGTAGATGTAGACTTGTTTAATGATTAATCTAAATAATTATTTCTTGTCTGCCAAAAGAAGTAAACGATCTGGTCAAAGACCTGAGTAGGGATAAAGTTCTTAAGCCTATATGACAAGTCGACCATAAGCGAATAGCCAGTTAACGTTGCATCTCTTACCTTAGCTAACTATTTCCACCCTTCCTCTGCCTAACGCTTTTAGTTCCATCCCCTGACTTTTGATTCACTTCTCTTTATCTCCCTTTGCAGCGCGACTTCCTTTCGTTTCTTCATCTTACCAGCCTGCCTCATCCTCAGAAAAGATAAGGTCAAAAATGCATGCCAGAATAAATTTACAATTCATTGTGGAAAAATCCGACTTTAATAAACTGCTTTTAATGATAAAAGAAGCCAAAATACTGAGCCATGTTTTATAATTGAAGGGTTGATTAAAAGTACTTTTAGCTAAACGCAATCGTTTCCCACTCAGGGAGTTTTTGATACTCGGCAATGGTTGTAGAAGGATCGATATTTTAATTCTTGCTTTAGCTCCTCATTTGACTCTACCATGCCTATTGAGCAGGTGAGCGCAAGGTTTTGGAACAATAAGGATTTTGTGCTGCCAGGTTAAGCTTAGGCGGAACACTATTGACGCCGTACAAGAGGATAAATTCCATGAACCATCTACCCGGCTGCGGTTTACGACACGCATTTTTAATATTGGACAGATAATCAAAAGGGATGGTGGGGCGGTTTTCACCTATCGGCATAAAAAAGGCAAATTTTAGGCTCTCAGATCCTTATCAAGAATAGCAGGTTAGGTTTTTTAAAATATTTCCTGCTTCCCCTCATCTTTCCCATGCTCATTGTCAGCATCGGGAGCTAAATGAATAATGTAGGGCATATATTTTTATGCACTGATTCTAGAAGATCAGTTTTAACTCCCCGCTACCATGCGTTACGTTACTTGGCCAAGGGGCAGCGCTGAATTATCTAAGTAGAAGAGAAAAGAAAACTAGCTCTTAGTAGACACCGCGAGTGTCAGTAGCTACCTTATTTTGGAGACGAATTTCATCACCACTGCTAGCCGAACCAATAGACACATTAGTGAAGCAAAGATAAGTGCAAATCTCTTCAACGCCGGCTTTTAAAGTTGATCATAATTTTTAAAATGTGCGAATGAGATCAGTGCTACTCACCCTCTCCCTTTTCTCAATCTCTCTGCAAGCCCCTGTGGATGCATATATTTCGCCGCTTATTATGAGTCTTTCATCCCCTGGTTCTGTCGTTTGCTTTTACCCAGGCGGTTGACCAGCTTACCACGTTGTAAAGCAATTGTTAAGAGCTACCTTTGCATTTGCCAGAGGTTGGACGAAGCACGATTGGCAGGGAATGCCAATCTCTATGGCGATTGCTGGGAGGAAAGCCGCTATATTCAGGACCAGCTCTTGGCGAAGTCCGTGAGCGTGGCATTATTGTCAAGCATTATCGACTCTCGGATGTGAAAGCAATGCTACAGCTGATGGCGTTTTAACATAATGGCTGCAATTTTGGTGTACCAGCTTGTATGCCACCAGAATGCAGTCGGGTTAGAATGATGAGTCCTGACTCTTTCAGCCCAAACCATTCAAATCGTAAAGGCTTTAGGTTGTACTTGAGATCTGAGTGTAAAATACCATCTCATTTCCTGACATATGCCAATGCCTTCGTACAACATGGTAATTGCAGCTTCTCGATCTCTGCAGCCTAAAATTCCCGGTGTTAGCAATCTTATTTGCCTGAAGAAGGACTGATAAAGTAGAAGCAACTCTAAAATGATAATGGATCATTTGCATAAATGTGCAGGATTTGAACTATGCCTAAGAATGGCAAACACTGACATAAAAACAGCCACTGACATCACAACTCAGGTTGCTGAATCAACTCCGATTGCAATTATTACTCAGGGAGAGTTTGCCAGTGCAATAGCTAAACACCAATAATATGAAAAATTTAAGCCCTTTAATCGCCAGCACCACAATTTTGCACTGCTCCTTTCCTGATTAAGTGTACGAAGTCAATAAATCTGCAAATCGGTTTCCTACTCTGGCGGCTTCTCATTTTTCATCAGCCTGATTTAATTTTTTGGCTTTTCTCCTTTCTATCCTTACACTGCATCTCATCTGGCGCGTTTCTCGGCAGCTGGTTTCATTCCAAAATTACGTCTAATGCCCCTGTTAAGTATCCGCTTCAACCTTGCTATTCTTCTCTTCTGCATGCCTATTCATAAGTACCAGACGACAATGCCAGTGATCCAATGCCAATTTTTTGCTTCGTTAATAGACTAAATGATTGAAATTCTTTCAGAGACAGCATCACGCAACTATGGTCAAATTAAAGGAAATTGAAATCACTGCCATGCAGCTAAATTAAATCAGGTATAGAGAAAAGGAATCTGGCAGAATTTAAGCGTATTTCGCATTTGTGATAAGGCTTTGAATAAACTCATAGCAGAACAACACAAGTCTAGAATTTTCATCCAAACTAATAAGAGTTAACATTAATAACTGAATTTGCTTATTGGAGGCCAATAAAACAAAGGGAATATATCATCTCAGAGTAAAAGAAAGCATCAGTGGATTTGCTCGATCACTCTCAAATGAAACAGTAAAGACTGATGGACGATTGACTGAGGTTGTGGTAAAGGGAAGGAGGTGATAGTATTCAACTTCTTTGCACACTTCTGCCCTGTTGATTAAACCGCAGCGACTCGATGTCATCCTAGGATTAGGCGTGTGCGAGAAAAGTGCAAAGAGGATGAGCATATAATTGGATAATAATGCATTTGAATGATGAGCTCATCTTACCGGCTAACAGTGATGTACAGAGTCGGGAACAATGACTAGTGATCCCTCATAGAGGCTATGCAAAGATGAAGGGGGAGACCTCTTCTAAATGGAGAAATGTCTAATCTTGTGATTAGACCAAGGAAAGTGAAGTGAATGAAGGTACATGTTGATGGGCTTGGTTTAGGTGATCTAATGACAAATATGTGGATAAGTCATGGGTGCGTAGTAGGGCTAAGTATTGATGAGACTCCAATGGAAGAAGTGTGAGCGGAAAGGAAAATATAGTTGATTCAACTTTGACCTGAAAACCATAGGTGTGGATGTAGAATTCCGGGATGCTAATGTAAACAGATTGGTAAGAGTGGGTACAAGAATGTTAGGATAAATTGGCAGAACGACTAAAACCAAATAAGCTTGTTAAGCATGAAAATGAATAAATGATTAAGTGTCGGTAAAGAGATGGCTGAAAGTTTAAGGAATGAACGGATGGATCCAATATCATTTGGATCGGCAAAACTGAGTAGAAAGCTACTTTGGAAATGCACAGAAACAAACCCTTTTCAAAAGGGAATAAGTAAATTAATTGCTCGGCTAAATCTAAACCTGCAATGCCGGCGCATTAGACGGGGTTTTCTGCATGTCGAGAGGATGACAATCGATTCAATGATCGCACGCACGGCGTAGTGTGGGGCGGCAAGCTTCGATTGAAGGATGAAAATCAGATGTGTATTAGCCTCGAGTCCTCCCTTGACTAATTACACGCAAAGATTCTGCTAACAACACTTAGTGAGCAACAAGCTCTAAAGTTAACATCACTTATTTCTGATGCAAGCAGTCTATTTACCACCGGATACTTCCCACCTTATCCACATTGGAGATAAGCACATCATTGCGTTGTGAAAGCGTGCGCAGCATCAAATGGCATTCGATTGGCGAACCACTAAGCTCATTAGGATCTCCCACATTTTCCTCACAAAGTCATTGCCTGACTTCCTTACTTTTTCTCAATTCACACTGCGTTGTCTAAGAAGGTTCCACAATGATTTTAGTTTCTGCACTACAATCCATGCGTTTACCTCCCAAGAAGTGCAACCCATTGATGCGATAAAAAGTAGCAGCTGCATATAAAGGTAAGCTTACGCAGTAGGGAAATGCTGTTTGATTTACTTGCAAGTTGGTCATCTAGACAAGCGTTAAGGCACCTAGCCGTGTTGCACTGCAACCCTTTGGTCGCTTTTTCGCACTTTTTCTGATTACCTAGGCTATTTAGGGCCCTTCGTTTTACGTATAGCTCAAATGCAGTAACCGTGGCTTAAGTAATTATCTGTGCTCCTGGCCATGTTAATGGATTTAAATTTATCCGAAATTCTTATCTTAGAATGGTGTTAGGTCGAAATGTCGGAAATCTAAGAAAATTCTACTAAAACAATTAGCTTACCCTTTCCTTTGACGAACTAAATTCAGATGTTTTGGCAGCATACATGAGGGCGTTAACACTGCTACGGGCATCACAGTTGGCTTCGTCCGCTCTTCGTCTTGATGGCTCTCGAGATAGGTATACCCATCGTAAGAATTAACGGCGCGTCTATCACATGATTCTTTGCATTTACTTCCATAACATTTTGCTCTTTGCTTTTGAACAAAAGCGTTATGAATATTGACCAATGTGTTGATTAATCCAAGGACAACTAAATGTTATCAAATATTATCAAATGCAAATCACTTCGTTGAAAATAATCGAAAGCGGGGTCATAAGCACACAACCTTGTTCATCGCATCTGCGTGTTGCATATGCGCCAATGCAACGCTTGGCGAGTAGTTCCATGCGGTGAGGCCGATCACTCTTGTCAGTTACTTACTTCCATCGACACAAAATCGCGGCTATAAATGCAGCAAGTAGCACTTTTGAGGTCACTTGTGTTCTTTTTTAAAAGTCCACTTACATAATTAATACTTTCGGATGAAATTATCTAGCGTGTTCACCTTATTTATGCATTTTACGATGCCAGATGAAGATTATGTTCTTAGCAGTGGAACATTCAAAATTTTGCCCTCATATTTAAAATAAAGTTTGGTGTATCCTCTCGCGAATTTCTTCTTGACAATGAAGTTGTCACCTGTGATTCTCAACATTGCATTCTCTTGTAGATAGGGGGAAAATGGAAGCCTAAACATGAAAGGAAATTGATCACAAATTGAGCTTAGAGGCATGGCAGCTCCCCCCTTTTAGCAGATTCGCCCCATGTGTCATGTCGCCTAATGTAATTGTGTCCGTACCTTTTAACGTTCATTCTTCAGTAAGCTATTCATGACAATTCAAGTCCAGCAAAGTTTTAAAGGATGAAATTTGCTTTGCGACTGTTGCCAAATTATCGGTAAGTAGATGCAGTGTCTTGATTTTTTGCCCATTTCTGCAAGAAGGAAAGAAACGACATCACTTTCATTGCCTCAAGCACCGTCTCATTTCACAATGGCCTTTATGCCGCCTACTGGTGATATTATAGTAAAATGTGTTTAAATTCTAAGTATTAAAAATACTAAATGAATCTTTAGTATGCAATAACAAACGGAGCAGTTGTTTTTGCCATTTATTGAATACGTGGATGCTATGACATCAGATATCACTGTCACTGTTTGTGTCCAGCATCCACACTACGGCCGAGGCAAAGGATTTCGCCTCACCTAACGGGGAACGTAATGCAGCGTAGGATATTCAATCGCTCAGAACCATATCCCTTTTTCCTATCAATGCAGGCCATTCAAAACCTTATTGCAATCCCAATTCACTGCATCGAGAAGAATGAAAGCAGTAATAGAAGCGAAGCAAAATTTCGACAGAAGTTATATGAAGTTTCCCAAAATTAAGTAATCCTTAAAATATTTTAGACAAGCACACATCATAAGCATTTGCACTAGCTTTAGCTATTAAAGTTACTGTTACTCGCATTCACTAACAATTTATAAGAAAATCAACTTTTGCACGCGTTCTCAGAAAATTGCTTTCAAGGAGGTCAGATATGCCCAGAAATTCGGTTGCAACACGCTGCGTGTACATGAACAAACCACATGGCTAGTGTGCATACACCCGCGTATTGGTCTCTGACACGCGAGTTCATGCTGGCTTTTCACACGTTTACCTCAGTAGCCTCACTGTTTTACGTCATTTCCAATTGCTTCGTGTCCTCATCAAGCATTCCAGTTTCCCTCTTAAATCTATTGCAAAGATATTCATTGTATCGATCTCCTTTAAATGCTAACCTTAAAAACTAGTGTGCGCTTCCTTATGCCCTTGGCTATCAATGCACTCAACAGACAAACAGATTCAAGCACTTTCCCATAAAGAGCTCATATATGCAGTGACATGAGTCTTCGTGAATGTCATGGTCATCTGGAGTTATATGGATGGCATGATAATCACCGCCATACAGAAGGTCTAGTTGGTAACTAGCATGGTCCGAAGACCACACCGTGAAGTGAAGACACAGTCCTTTACCAGTTCTTAATAGATTGGGTGATTATTAGGTGTTAGGCACTCTACCTCACTGCTTTCACTCAACTATGTTCGTCCTAACAGCAAAATTCTGAGAGCACCTAGTCTAGTGCTTCTCTGGTGCCATTAATCCAAGTAAAGATTTGCATCCATTTGTTAACATCAGGCAATTCTGTGCATAATATGTAATTAGTATGAGCACGACAACTTAGATGGAATTGGTTGCTTTGCTGCATTCGGAATAAAGCCTTTACCTCGATGAGAAATACTTGCTCAGAACACCTCACGTCCGCATTTTTCGACCAGTACGGGTGCTTCAAAGTCTCATTGTTGGCCCATTTGGCTTCACAAAGAAGGAAATAACGAAAGCTAAGCAAAATGAAATCCTAACAATGGCTTAATAATGCCGTCTTAGATAAAGCCGTCCTTATAACTTTTCAGGCCAGCAACTTTGTGAGCATTCGAATTCATTTTAGCTAATGAATTCATTTTACGCGCTTATGTCAATTAGCATCATAAAAAAGTAAGTTTATAGTGTTTTACGCATCCACATGAAGGAGTTGCATGGAGAGGGTCGAGCACACCCAAGAAAGTGGTCTGCCCACAGATCACATGGTTGGAGTGCATGCGCCAACGCTTCATGTTGCATGAACCCATGTTGGATCCGACACATGCTCATCTGATGACCTCTAAGACTTCACATTAATCCTCATCATCTATTGTTCTCTTTCACCCCATTCGTTTTGCCTTTAAGCTACTGACTTGAGTTATGCATTCATCGTCGAATCTCATGAGATAGAATTGCCATTTTCTTGCAGCGGTGACTTGTTCAAGAACAATCTATTATAAGTAAATTTATCAAACACGGAGGAATCTAACAGGCCTCTAAAACTCATTGACGTAGTACTATAGGTCTTTATTGGCGTCACAACTGTCAAATATTTTGCGGAAGGATAGGCTACTAACTAATGTGCAGAAGGTCTTAAAGGCCCTCAGCACGGCCCGAAAGTTATACCCAAAGTAAAAGAGCAGCTTTAGAAACTAAATTTGTTTGTGTAGCTAAGCAGACAATTAAGAGGAGGGTCAGACTAATACTCAGTTTCTTTTGATCGGAGTTGTCCTGAAGGCGTGAAACTTTAGCCAGTAGCTTGGCAAGAAAAGATGACACTTTGTAGCTGTGTGGCTATATATCTGCATCGAATGCTGAGCTCTTTCTAACCATGGTAAACTACGCTTCGTTTCACCATTCATCAATGTGTATGGGACGAAATGGCATAGGCTGTTAAAGTGAATGTCAAATCAATTCTATAACATAGCTCTATGAAACCCAGTTTTACTGTTCTTGACGTGCACAGTTACCGTAAAATTTCAATGCGTTTTTCACCACGTTTGAATGCATAGCAAATTTTAAGCATCAGCTGAGGTTGGTTGAACGGAACATTAGTCTATTCCAGTTTTTCAATCAATGACTAGCCCATGAATCAGATTTGACCGCACGAATCGGAAATGATCTCAGACATGTGCTGAGTGGCCACAGGTACGACTCCATCGTCCTTATCATGAATACGGCCACGGACAGTGCAACAGATGCATCTACCATGCACCGTTAAGAGCAATTGACGCGTAAGACTTAAAATATTATGATAGCGTGTCCCAAGTCGAATGAAGGAGGAAGGATTCTCTTTGATTGGGCCAACGACCATTTTTGCAATGTCCGTGCCAAAGATTCAACTTCTGTTTCTGCAAGCATTGCAACCTTCAAATCTACATCCACTGATTTTGGTACTGCTAACCTACTTACCTATGCAGTTCTAGTGCTCGTGTTAATTTTCTAGTAAATTCGTGCCAACTACTGACAATATTGCAGCTTGTTACATAGTTGATAAGGCAGGCACCTCACCAGACTAACCAGCACATTATCCCTAAACGATCGAATGATTATTGGCTGCACGGGGTGTGTAAATGCACAAAGGGCTTCGTAGGTCAGGAGAAGGCTATTCCATTGGCTTGCAATACATTTATAAGTGCATGCATGTGGAGTGTGAATGTGAGTCGGTTCTTGAGGAGAGATGGGGCTTAGGATCTGCCTCATTTTATTGGTTACTTTAAAATTGCAAGCGGATTTCGATGCGGTTGACGGTAAGATACATTCCTATGCCTTTTCTAATAAACACGTGTTTAAAAATATTTAAAAATGAAGGTTTTTTTCGAAATCAGTGAATCTAGCAAGGTTGTAGAGTGTGCTGGAGCTTTGTGTCACATCACATGTCAGATTTCTTGGTGGCACAACTGCTGCCGACATCCATCCGCAACTGTCTCTCTATCGCTATAGCGCTTTTAGACTTACATCCGTTTTGTGATAAGCAGGACTTTGTGATATGCGATGTTTGAACAAAGATTTGTAAAAGGAGCCCACGCGCAATGTTGCTTGATTTGGATGGCTTCATGCAAGGCACAGCTATAGACAATGGATTAAAATTATTTGTGACCGATAATATACGAAGAACTATAAAGTTTTTAATTGCGGTGGGAGGTAACTTGAATCCAGCTGGTTAGCAGAACCATACAAAATAGGTTGAATGATGTGATTTATCGGTTTCCTTTCAAACCACGGAAGAATGTGCCATCGTCTCTGCTTCAATTAAAGGGTAATGCAGCAAAAATAATAAAAGATAAATTATTTCGTTCTTAATGATTGCTTTTTAATTAGTGCTTCCTGTTTATTGCCACAGGCACTAAAAAAATACTTAACGCTAAGGGCAACTTTTTGGTTTTCTGATGTTTTGTCCGTTTTGATGCACATATCCAAGAGCGTTAAAAGATAACTTGGCAGCTTCTAGGGCATAGAGAGTCTTCAATCGATAATTTGGAATACCGTGCTGTGAGATGGGATTGTTGGCAACATTAATACACAGACCATGGACTCGTTTTGCCTGACACTTTTTATCTTCGGTTGACTCATAGGTGCCTAAAACACAGCATGCAGATTTATATTGCACGTCGTCAATCTTAGTTATCCTTCCACCCGCCTTTATTCTTGACCGCTGCACATCAATCCAATTCCATTGGTAGCACTTAAGATCGCACTGCGACACATATATTTTCGTCATCCTCCCAACCCTAATGGCAAATTACTGTGTCTTTGTTTTTCGTAGATGAGGATGTTTCACAGAACGTACAAACGAAAATAGTTGACTTAAACACGGTGAACATATCGTGGGAAGTGTCGCTTAAACCTTTTGGCAGCGTCAGCACACATTGAATAAAAATTGCGTCTTCACAGGCTTAAAGCCAGGGCAAACAGTTTCTGCTACTGTTGCTGTGCTCACTCAGCAGGAAGGTCCTGAAATGTCCAAAGACATTGCTGCATATAGCAGCAGAGTGAGCGCTGTTTCGCCATATTTGTCAAAAGGTAAGCCTCTCGAATTAACAAATACTAAAGTATCAACCAAATGACCCTTTCCACTAAATTATACCACAACTGAACCCTTCGATCTTACTAGGGCGATTTGACTGCAGAGATTGAGACATGTGTCTTATCATGCACGACTGGCAATTAGTTGGCTTTTGGATGATGAAAGGTATGATTGACGAGATGTTTTAAGTTGAATGGGAGGGAAGGGTGTGACTGCAATCCCAACAATAAGCCCGTCACACGTGTCAAATCCTTTAGTGGCAACTCCAAGAGTGTCTGCCTTATCGTCCACAACTACCACCACTAGTGGGTCTGCCTACACTGTGTTGGGCAATGCAGCCCTTTTCACCTCCTTGATCCTAATGCTGTCGTCAACCTTAATGTAAGTCTGTGCAAACAATCAATTTATGCACCCACTTTTAATGTTGCGGCTCATAATCCCTGTTTTCAGACGTTTGTGTCTCTCATTGCATGCTCCACTAATCCAAAAAATGGTTGAGCCAACAACCGTTCTCTTCTATTTAGCAATCAGGCAACAAATAATGGCAAACTACATTATCCCGATAAATACACCCACTGTCAATTTGGTCTCTTCCCATTAATGCACATATGGGTCCTTTCTGCTAATGCCCGTCACGCAAAATACAGAAATACGAATGGATTGATTGAAAAGGATGCTGGCAGCTATAGTGCGGTGGTAGTGGAAGGCTGCGCTATAGTTCTAGGCATAACCCCAATCCAGAAAGACGTTCTTGTCCAATTTTCCATAGTTTTCATATTATTGACTCCTGCTTCGCCTCTCACACTTTCTTTTGCATCTGAGTGACTGCACCTTCGTTAGCTGTACCTGAAGTGCAATAGCAGTCACTTTAAGCCCATTGTCAATCATTTACTAGTAGGTACACGTGGCATGGATGATCAAGTGACTAGCATGCATCCACGAACGGACTCAGACTCTGCCCCAAAACCAGCACGCACTCAAGCCCAGCATCTATCATGCAACAGTCAGGAGGACACTTAGATTGACTTGGGTCTACAGTCCATTTTACACTAATTAGAGGCACTTTTAGATGTCACGCTGTGGGTTGAAGGGTCAGACTTCATCTTTAAAGCGCGCTAGTACATAAACCACAGGTAACCACTGAGGTCCTATATGGTCACACCACGTTAGCGCGGGCTTCATTTCGTTTGATGTTTTCCATAACATCTAATTTTACATGCAAAAGACAATGCTAATTCCATTTTACTCAGGGAACTCTTTATTGATGCAAACGAAAACGCATACAATACACCACCAATCATATAATGCGCACCAACTCAACTGTGTCTATTGTGTAGACTTTGCCCGGGGGCGACGTCATTTCCATCGTATGGAATGTTGTTCACCCATTTGACTAGCATTTCGGTTAAATTGCGCCTCACGCCTCTGGACAGGTCAAGATCCTCTAGATAGCTATGCATAGTTGCAATTCTTTGCTTAATACTAATGTCATTTGGCTGCGCAACTGCGGCAGCTATACGGGCATGAGCCCTTACAAGAATGGATAGACTTGTAATAACCTTTTGGATAGTACAGCGCATTAAAACACGTTTTACTCGTCTGCCATCTCAAAGGTTTCTTTCTGCGTGCTGTCATTCTGTTTTGTTCCTGTCTTTAAAATAGCTTTAACAAGCTAAAAGCTGCTTTAACTTCGCACTCTTTCGCCTTGTTAGTCTTTTCCTTCTCTGGTGCCAACAAAATAATGAGGCTTGATCTCCATCCCTCCCTTGCTCTTTACTACGGCTTGCTTTTAAGCTCCAGCTGAACAATAAGCCACAACAATTGATGTATGTGAAGGCAAGAACAATTAGCTGCTTTGCTAGCATTTACTTCCTACATGCTACTCTGATTAACCACTTTTATGCGCGCTGCGAAATTTATAGCGCTCTGTAAGCGCGGAGCCTTCTCTTAACCATCCTGCCATCGATACAATGGCCAGGTTTCCCTGCATTCTATTATTAATCACTATGGTGGCTTCCAATCCTCCTACAGCCAAGAAGCGCAACGAACATTTTGACACCACAACCAAAAACAAGCCTGTGTGAAACCACCAGCTACAAACATGCTGAAGATGGTAGGTTCATCGTTCTCAAGGCAGGCTCGGCGCCATGTACTCAACTACCTGAGTTTGTACTTTTTAATTCTACTTGGAAGGCATTAGGTCAAAAATCGGCACAATTAGATTTGTGAGTAAAGAAGTGCATGCATGAACACCCAAACTTGACGCAATATCCGAATTTCGCATTGTCTGGAGGTGTAAGCCGCAATTTGATCAAAATGGTAAGAGGGTGTAAAGGGCTTCTCCTACAAAAGAAATAAGTGTGCTTTTGGCAAACTTTCCGCACACTACACACAAATAAACTAGTGCTTTCTCAGTTGTCATCATTCTTGATAGTTTGAAATAAACATTTTATTCGGTGACGTCTCTCAACAAAATGATCTGTTAAGTCGGAAACTCATGTTAAGTTTAGTCGGGTACCACTGAATCAGATCAACCCATATTCCGGTTTCAGACTGAAAATCGGCAAATGCATAGTTTTGAAGGAACATCTGAAAGACAATATGTGCATAAGTCAAAGTGTTTGTTGCGCTTCAGATTCTCTAAACAAAGGTCCCAACACAAAAGTGGGGATGCTTATCTTGGCACATTGTACATGAGCGTTCTCGTCCTTCATTTGTTCAGCGTTGCCTCACAAATGCTTGACAAGTGCATGCATCAGGCTACGTCCAGGAATCGCGAAGTACATACAAAGCATAATTCGAGACCAGTGTAGAGACTTCCCGTAACAGAGAGCTTCAAAGACTAGTTCAATGCGCGAAACCCAATATTTTTGACCTGTAGATTTTGTTGGGATAGACTTGCATGAGAATCGGAAACTTAAAGACCCTTGAAATTGGCGGTCCTGGACATTGCGAGATCCTCAGGCAACAGGGCGATTCCTACTTCAATGGCATTTATGACGTTGTCGATGTTTACCCTATCATGCTATCATGCTGACAGTAACAGGACCGCTACTGGATTCTTCATCTATCCATCTCTCATTTGTTGCGTTCCTGTATAAATCCTTTTTGATAGCGGATCATTTGTGCTTTAGATCTTAAATGCTTGTTCGGATCACCAATCCGGAATGAACGTTTATGTGAGCGCTATTGCAAGAAAAAAAGTTCAAAATCGGCAATTTACGATATCCGCCAGCAAGCGCAGGCTAAGATTCGGCAAAACTGCACGAAGGAACTTGAACGGCTTGGTCGTGTGCCTAAAAGAGGAGCGAATGGAGGAGGTCACTCGGAGCATTTTCATGCGCTTTGCTTGTCATGCAATTACGGCCTGTTTCTGTCTGCCCTTAAGAGCTTCAGACGTTGCCACTCCTTGGCTTGAAAAAATGAAGCCCTTGCACCTCGATCACACATATCCGATAATGCCAGTCGACTAAAGCATTACGAGGCGTTGATTTCTGGTCGCAAAATTCATTGACATAGTAGCACTTCTCGAGTGACGTAAACTGTCCATTTATGGGATGGAAATAAGAAACTCGTGTTTGTGAATACTTTTGCTTTAAATCAACATTATGTTACGCAATGGCTATTCTTTTGAACACAGTCATCTATTGCTAAGGAGACAATTGTGCTACATCGTGCTGTACGACTTTAGTGTTGTACTTTCTCGTCAGTTGTGCTCTTTTCTGAGGGCACTCACTGACACCAGCCACCATGCTATCCATCCCCATTCTTTGTTCTGCTTTTCTTCACGTGCAATGATTTATTCTGTTCACCCTTCCTTTGCTAAAAGAGTTGAGGTATCTTGGCGTTCAAATGCTGAAACGCTGGAGTGCGGCCAGGCTATTTGTGTTCCACTGAGTAAGGGCAACTACAATACGACACATCGATGGATGTGGTTGAACAGATGTGGTAATAATTGTCGCCATGCTTTGCAATCATTTTGCTGTTCTCATTTAGGTCTAACATAAATATGTAAGTGATACTGCCACATCATTATCGGCTCGCCGCTTAAGGGATAGAGTAGCTTTGTAATCAATGCTAAGTAAGTGCTGCTACAAAACATAGCACATTCAAAACAAGATGAGTGTAAAAAAGACAAATGATTAATTGTTGCTCTGAACGAGAGACCTGGCTACAAGCACCACCTGATAATAAAATGTGAAGTAAATTCTACCATCACATTAATTTTCTTTGATGAAAGCACATGCTTAGTGTGTGTGTGCAGGAACGGAGGCACCCAAGAGGTGTATTAAGCACATGTTTTGGATTCTGTACTCACAGCCGATTTAACTTCTTCGACTTTTGCGAACCAGTGAATCGGTCAAATCTGACAGCTCTCATATGTCGTTAAAGTCAACACGATGTGCACGTTTCAAAGAGAATTGGTGACTACGTTAGCATGTCGCGGAATGGCTTCTTGAATATGCTCTACTTACTTGTTCACTTCATCAAAAGGCAGAAACGAAGTCTCCATCTCCGTCCTCTTACTCTAAAGTGTAGACGAATAAACTGGTTGAGGTGTTATTGTCTACAGTAAAAGCAACTGCAATGCGTGTGAGTGAAATGATGTGTAGCCTTGATTCTAGTCTCTTATTCTTTCCGCTTGTGCTGCCGTTCCAATCTCATAATGCTTTATGGCTCACGACACACGCATTGTGCAAACAAGCAGTTAACATGGCAGTGATGATAGTAGTGCTCTCGATCACACCTCACCTTCCAAGTCCAATATGCAGACGATCCAACGTCTTCCATTGATGAGGAATGACTCAGGGTAGTGGTAGTTCAGGCACCGGTGCTGATGTCAGCATTGCCCATTCCTCCCCTTCTGCTTCCTATATCACATAGCCCTATCACGAGCTCCAGCACCTTCTTCAATCTACCTATCCTGCATTCGCCATATCAGCCACCTGATACTGTATAAACTGAGGCTGCGGTGCAGAACAAATCAAGGCATCGAGAGTGGGTCCCTGTGTCTGCGTCATCACTTGGCAATAAGCACATTTAGGAGCGATTTTATCGGTGCCGCGACAAAAGACTAACGCCCTGCTACCAAGAGGTGCCCACATACAGAATACTTCCAACTCCTCACAATCTGTACCGACAGCACCTCATCACCATCGCCAAAGGCGACTGCATGACCAATCCTCCGTCTCAACAATATAAAACGTCATACCAAATAAAAAGGAGAGATTCGTCTGTGCCGCGACAACAGACTACCACCCTACTACTCTCAAGAGGTGTCCACATACAGAATACTTCCAACTCCTCGCACCATCGCAAACGGCGACTGCATGACCAGTCGTATGCGGATTGACATACATGTTTGGTGCCAGCCTTCACAACCAAATGAAAAGACCCATCGCACTAGTTTAAATATATTCCATCTAGATGCAAGAGTCTACAAACCGACTCACCAGAGTTATGGACAAGTTAGTATTATGCGGGTGTAAAACGAGCCTCACGCCATCATCTTCACCCTCATCAAACAACTCTGGATGTCTCAGCAGAGTTCTCGCAGTGACGCTAATGAATTTCACCTCTCCTTGAAACAGGCACCAAAACCGCTTGATCGTGTGCGAAAGTGATTGTGCAGAAGGTTACGCAAATCGCATTAATTCCATCAAAATTTCGCATACTGATCGGCTGGGATTCGATCACTCATCTTGAGGCACCAGGCTATTCATTTCTAATCAGAAATGTCGTGACGGGTATTTACACGAATCGCACTCGAATCCGCGCACGTAGAGTCCAATCTGGGGATGAAAGGGTGTACACCAGCCATCCGAAAAATTCAAAGCAACGGCAAGGGCAAGATTCGCCTTTAGTGCTGTTCTGTAATGCCTCCATAATTATAAAAAGGATCCCATGGAAAAAAATTTCCTGGAAAATAGGGCCTGTAGATTCTTCAGCAAGAAGGAAACTTAAATGCCAGAAGCATTTCCAACCACATTTAACATATGAGGCCTCATTTCGCAAAGCTCGTCGTTGATAGAGTGACAATCCGTTAAAAACACTGGCATAACAACCTTAGTTAATCGCTTAATGCATTGTGCAGCATAAAAATTGAGGCGAGTGGGGCTTCGTGTTTAGAAAGGACAGCGGCGCAAGAAGTTGGGGTCATCGCACTCATGCAAAGCAGTTGGTGGTGCCCATTGGATGCGGCAATAGGTCTCTGACCATTAGCTATTTCAGAGGATGCTGGTCTGTTTTAAAGCGTGCACTCCAAAGTGGTACTTGACAGGAGCTTGATTTTTTCGAGGATGGTCAGCGTTGGAGTCGGATTCACCGCAAGAGATGAAGTTATGAATGTGGATGCCGCGCCGCTGCTTCCGGGCGTCTCAATGTGAGTAAAGAGCCCTTGATTGAACCCTTCTATAATGAGTTTTAAACGTCCCTGCCGATATTTTGTAGGCGAGTTAATGTATGCACTACATAAATTGTCCAATTCTCCCAATTCTCTAATTTACCCATCCACTAATGTTTCAACCACCTCACCTACCGTGTGATTGATTGACTGACTGAATGAGTTACTGATTAATTCATTGATATGTTCATCCCCTTGCTCTTTTACTTTATTTTAAGCTGTTTTGTTGTTCGTTTGATTGCTTAGTGCCCTCCTTCGGCCCGCCCGTCAATGGAGGTGGCAGCACAATACTGAAGCCATGACTTTGGTATTCCTCCCTTGTTCCCACTCTCTCTTTCTCCTCCCTTCCTTACTTGCATGAAAAGTCAGTGGTTGGCACGGTTGACTTATGAGTGTTTTTCTCTTATAACTAACACGTTTTAACAGATGACAGTCACACCTTTCGCACATTTGAAACTCCTTCTCAAGGCTACAAGACAGCATGTCACAAATGCACTTGTCATCAGTGCCAACAATTAACTGCAACCCAACAAAACAAAGAATATTTGAAAGCCCGATGGAATGAATTATTCTGCATCTGTCACGGAGTCACACAAATGAGCTACGGTCAACAGTGCTTTAAGTCGTAACCAAACATCTCCATCACTACTGTATGCACACCCACTGCAGCGCCTTCAGCCTTCCCTCACCCCAAGAACACCAAATAAGACACAACATTCGAGCAGAATACACGTCTCTTCCACATACCCACGACCCACTCAGCGAAGGTACAACGGTGGGGAAAACGAGTGGCCCCACCACCAACACTCGTAATTTAGCGAACTACCGATGCTTTACACAATCCATCTCTCCGCCTCCAGCGCCATCCTCCGTTCTCTTCTTGGTAATTGTGCCGCATCTGCCATCTCCTCCTCACCTCCTATGGTCGAAGCGCATTCCGTGGGGAATGATGGGGATCCACCGACCACCATACCTACAAGCGAAATACCAAATTCTGCCAACGATACAACCTCAAGACCATGACATTAACGGAACAACTAAGACTTGATGTGACTATCAGTCTCAAACCTAGTGCCACATGGTAGCCGTACGTCGACAAACTTAACTAATTGCATTAGGCAGCATCAACACTCCTCAGTGCCATTAACCGACAGATATGGTTGTTAAACAACACACACGCGCACACCCACACAATTTTATAAGGGAATCAACTGTATATGTTAGATTCTGCAGAACCAATTTGGGCATAAAGTCATTGGACATTTACCGGTTCTCCTGCCAATTAATCGCACTCTGGCAATGTCACCCCACTCACTGCAACACATTGAAACGCCTCCTTGCGTAAGTTATGCATGCACAGAAACTTCTCAACAACTTGTGTTGAATTTCTTCAGCATTGGTCAAACCACTTTCAAGCATATACAGCTCACAATAACCACAATTCCGATTACTCCACAACCCTTTCATATTGGCTTTACTTCATACCATACTATTGTCAAAGGCCACAGAAAGTAGACATCCTATTTTAAAAAATAAGCAAACAAAACTAATATTTGTAGACCAACGATAACATCGGACTTAATTTATGCAACATTTCGTCTTACAGGCAAGTACTCACCAGACTACCCCTTAGCACCAAAGCACTGCGTCCATTCTTTCATAACTCCTCCAAGCACAAAAGTCACGCTACTTATGGCCTGTAAGAATAAATATTAAACATCGAGAAGGGAAATCTTCTGCAGGATTGACTGGTCGAATGACTGCAACATCACAACTGTCGACGACGAGTTCAAGGACACATAGTGTCGTCTCAGTGGACTCCCATGGGCTGACTTCTACAGCCACATTCGCCTTCTCTAATGCCACCGTCAGCAATGATGCATGCTGTTGGCAGCCGGATGAGTCCGTGATGACGTTGAAAAGCAACCCATAACCAACTGCGCGGGCGGTGGAGGTTGCAGAACGATTGCTGGTCAATAGGGCTGTCCGTCTTCACCACCATCCACCATCCTTGAGAGGCTAACTAGTCAAATCAAAAACACTACGCTAACAAGCTTTGCGCCCGAAATTAGCACCTTGCAATGTTCAATGCTTATCGCAAAATACTCTAGGGGAAAAAACTACACTTGCCGTACTTTAAGCTTGCAACGACTTTGACACCATGTAAAGCCAAGTGATTCCTGATATAAACCACTATCCAATCAGCCACCGGGACAGCTTCAACTGCTCCCCTTCAAAATCATTCTGCAAAACGATCAAGCGATGAAAAGTGCTATTGCTAGATAACAAAAACTCGTCCGAATTCAACTCCTCATGTTCATTCAACAAAAAAGTTTAATCGCGTTTCGACCTGTTCATATACGTGCACGCAACTATAAACAAGTCAACTTTATGCATTCCATATGCATAAACTGAGAAGCAACATAAAATCTTCCGTGTGTAGTTGAAATATCAGTAAATGCAAAGACAAAAAAGGCATACAATTCAAAATACAAACATGTCGGAGTTCGAGAAAAGGGTGCAGAGTAGATTCCAAAACGGCTCTGCCGCACTGCCGCCCATTTCCACCCCAATTCACCGGCCTTTCTCAACGCGATCATAAGCCTGCCTGCCAGCTCAACACCAACCTCCCATCCATCTCGTCTGTTTACCTGCTGACCATGCAGTTATCCAATGCTTGAACCGAGAGAGCTAACACCTATCGCTATGCCATCAAACGCAACAACATCATCCATGGCAATATCCACATCGCAGGCCAAAGGAGACGCCCCCGCAATTGATTTAGATATCCCACATTGCATATCATTCCACACGCCCATCACATGTAGCTTCACCACTACTGTAAATTCGTAGTATCCAAAAAGTACAAAAGGAAAAAGTGGGAAAGCAGATACACAAACGTCTAATGACCGGCCACATCAACACATACAAGCAAATATTATATTTAAAAAAGCCAGACGTTTAAGACCGCTACAAGGCAACGTCTGTGTAGCAATGCGAAATTGCCCAGCGAAGAGTTACAGGTCTCTCAGCAACCATCATCCTGCTTCTCAATCAGCCTCAAGCACTAGCTCATTTCAGAGCTGAACCCACATAACAAGTTTCATAAAGATACTATCAACACACGACCGTGGTCTCGAGGCCAAGAAACGACCGAATTGCGAAGTGCCCTGCACACTCCATGCATTTCTCACCAAAGCAGATATTATATGCATTAACATAACGCACCTACTGCCATGCATAAATACGAAAGGATCTACGAAATAGCGCACATCAGGTTTATCACCGCGCGAGACGTATCGACCAATGAACTACAACCTAATCTTACCTAAGAAATGCAATGAGTAATAGCGACGGCGAGATTCGCACTGAGTGTTGCTAGGTGTCACTTTCACGCCCAGCAGATAATGCCGCATCAAAAATACACATTCCTGTCAAGTGAAATAATGACGACCAACATTCATACCAAGTGAGTCCCATTATTTACTGAAGTTTCTGGTTTCTAAACAAATGGAGCCTCTCAGCTATAATTCAAGCACACTTGCAAGCACCAAGCACTTCACACCAAAATAAAGATTAAAACCAACCGCGCAATCGCAATTCGGCATAACAAATAAGTATGATTAAGATTCGTCATTATAAAGCAAAACTGGCCTTTGCATTTTCTAAAATTCGAAGAGAATGATAATCACAAAACCACAAACTGACGTTTGAAAATGTGTCGAACTCTGCTTAGGGCTAAATAATTTGCAACAAGTCTACGGAGCGACTGAAGCTGCCACCGACAACGTATGCATTCAGCATAAAATCTGTGCCTTCGTCGTTCCTCTGATCACCACGCACGACATCTTGCCTGCTCCTTAGAAGCAATTGTGGCGTCAAAGTCCACTTATTCAAAGACCTGGAAAGGGACGAACCAGTACGCCGTTCTTTTTGATTCAGGCAGTGCTGATTGAGCCGAAGTAGCATCTTGTACACTGAGTATCCCTACCCCTCCAACCTACTAACACCTCAAGCCACCTCAATTTACTTCTTGGGTGATCGACGTAACTCCTTGCTTCTCGAGGCTGCATACGGCAGGGAGATGTCGCTAGTACATCGCAGTCTCCATTGCACCCTTGGCAAACGTAATGCCACCTGAATCTGATGGGCCAGCAGAAGCCAGTCTGACACTTGACAAGATCAAGGGTCCCCTGGCAAACTTCGATTTCACGAGTCCTCTTCCTCGAACCCATGACAATGCCAGTCACGAAGTTGAATTGTCTACCCACCTTGAGGAGAGTAAGTAGAGCTTTGGTCGCATCGCCTTTGTTGGATGACTGAAATTGCATCCTCCTACTGACAATTTCCTACTTTATGCCCTTGTGACCCTTCACGGCGCTACAGCTTGCCCTAGTTGTAGATGGGTCTACAAACTGCAGACAATTTGTGCATTCATTATTCTGTACAAATGCACTTCCTTTACTTATGTACTTTGTGTTCCATAACACGTGTTTTGTGCAACTTTCAGTCCACGAAAGAGTCTAATGGGCCATGTCATCAACGTTTAGCGACAAATGCGCGTAATTGTTTTCTTTAACTTTATCTAGGTGTCGATGTGTACTACTTATACGTAATCGCTTAATGCACGAATTTAACAAAGGTAACTGCAGAACTTTGCGACTCATCCGAGGATGAAAGTAGGCACACCACTTGAGCAGACCAACTACATTCCTTACGTAGAAAGAATTTGTGCTTGTAGCGTGGCCTAGAGGTTAGGCCACCCAACGAAGTTACAATAGTCGTCCGAGTGATCGCAGACGAAACTGAGAGCTGAACAACCAACAAACGTGCAGATTTTTGTGCTGAATATTTCCATTACTATGCCAATCAGAAGTAGCACGGTGTTTGGTTTGGCTATGGACAACTAGCCGGGTCCTCAATTTTCCAGAGACAATGCCTCTGTAATTCATGCTAACAGTGCACAGATTCAATACTTATCTTCATCAAATGTGCTTTGTAGGCCAGAGGCGAAGGAACAATTTGAAGCTGATCGCGAAGCAGTGTGGTCCCTCTCTGGTGCGCGAAACATCCTCGTCTTGAACTCTTCTACAGTATCCTTCTCTAATCTCCCTTACTGTTATCAGAAATTTCAAAGCGTACTCAGCCTTCTAATAGTAAGGGTGGAAAGGGGGAAGAGAGGGAACCTCCTACACAGATCCTCTGCCTATGCCTAATACAAGAAGGTTCATTACTCTGAGACGCCTTAATCGTCCTAGACGAAACGGCCAATCAATAGCGTATTATCAGTGTGTTGTAGAATTGCTCGTGTCTAAACAAAGAGATTTAATTTGTGCTCATGTCTTTTGCTTACGACGTACGTCTAAGAAAACGTAAGCATTACACCATTATATCACTAACAAATGTGGAATGTGAAAAACTAGAAAAATCAAGCTTGACATAAGGGTTGCTAGTTATTAAAGAACAACCTAGAGAACAACTCACCGAGACCTTGATTGTGGCGTAAAAATCGTTAAAATTATAACTTTGTGTTTAGAGTATCCTACAAATGTCTTGCAAAACTGCATTTGCTTAATCTTATTGTTTAAAATGAGTGGTTGTATTTTCATTGTGCTATCTAAGGTCGATTGGAATCCCTGCGACGACAATTCGCTTTCATCGTTCCAAATACTTTTTGATGTATTTGGCGGCATATATGAAGAGATGACTTGGATGCGTTCGTCGCCGTGCATGGTTCGTGGCTCGCGCTAATGAGTCCAGGTATGTGAGTATTCATATTTGAAATTTTTGATTTATTTTATGCGTATGCATAGGTGACCCTTTATTATTGGCATGAATGTGTGGCTAGCGAATTTTGAGGCTTGCTGAAATCGTGGTCCTTGTGATGCTAAGATTCTGTTAACTCGCTTAATTAAATACCCAAGCGCATTTTACATTAGGGTGGTGTCTGCTGATTTTGGCTGTTGCAAGTCTTTTGCAAGTCATGATGAAAGGTGAGGGGTCTAATTTTACTATAATTGGTTACCACTACTCCATTTGTGGGCAATGAATCGCGTAATGAATCGATGGACTTGCCGCTTGAGAGCAGTCGAACTAATTGAGGCGAATCAGAGATAACTCTCTTGGTTATGTAGCATTCATTGAAGAAACAACAAAATTGATTCGAGGAAAATGTAAGCGGATAATACAGCGATTGTGTGGTGCAAATCTCCACCCCAGGTTTTTGTCTCTAGCACAGCTGATCTGAACTTGTTGGTTGCAGCCATTCTAGTAGTTCATTGTGGGAGTTCACTTATCATGTGGCGTTTGCATGGATTCCTTTCCTTTGCTCTAGTCGATAAAGAAGTTGCTAACTGCAGCGAAAAGTGCGAATGAAAAATTGCATGCTGACCTCGGTGAATGGGTAAAGAATTATGATTGTTGGTAAGGTGGCAAGATGGTTTGGGTGTGACGCATCCATCGTTCCACTGAGAGATGACGTAACACTAGAAATTGTCTGAGCGTAGACGTGAGAGGAGATACAAAACAGCTTAAACTTGAAAATGCTAGAATTATAAATCGGTGGTTTATTCCTAGTTCGTGATATTATTTAGGCAGCAGGTGGTGAGCTGGGATGATTTTCGCATATAACAATTTCTTCGCTTCCAAAAAAATGCCACTGCATGCCATTTTTCAGTTGTAAAGGATATGATCAATGTCCTCTCTTCGCTGTACAGTCGTTGGTGCTCCAAAAGACTTGGCGCTCTTTTATCATAAAGCTTGCTGCCCAAGTTGATAATGTGTGATTAATTCACCACTCCTTGCATGAGGTGAAGAATTGAAGTGGAGGCGAACGGTCGCAGTGTCGAGTTCTCGGTGGGGTCACAGGTGTCACGAGCTGGGTTCTTTCCTCTTCTATTTTCTCGGGCGCGAGTGCAGCTGGGGTCTTGATGACTCTGTTGCCTTGTAGGAGGTACGGTAAGTGTTCACCCTCTTCTTACCAACGTTGCACACATTTGATGTGCTGATTAATGCAGAGGGGCCTAATGTCGTCTCTCGAACGCGTTTTTCTCGTTTGTTATAATTGGCTGAAGTGAAGTGCTATAAGCATATTGGGTGAGGTTGGAGCAGTGAAACATACGTAGGAGCGTTCTTGGTGGATAATTGCATTTATTTTATGCAAAAGAGCTTTTGATGCAAAAACAATGGAACATCTAAGCTATGGTGAAGCCGTTAAAAAGAGGGTATGTAAAGTCGTTTTTTGAAGGCTCATCCGTTTTCTGTAACGCACTATACGAATCGGTCATTTGGTGTCCATTTTAGATCGATATTGCTTACTTTGGACACGAGCTAGCAGATGAACACGTAGGGCCGTGGTGTCCCTTTTACAACTTCGTGGCCTATTTTTCGTCTGTGGAGCGTCATCATCGTAGTCTCTGTTGTAATTTTTTTCATTTCCTTCCATGCATCTCTGTTGAATTCTAGTAGCTTTGCCATTGGCATTCAGTTTCCTAATTATTAATTATTAGTTAGGCACTGGTACTCACCACAATTTAGTTGGTAGGTTGAGTTGGCACAACTGATTGTCTGTGTAGTTTGGCCTAAGCTGGTACTCTGCAGCAAAGATGGCTACAAGACGTATGAACTGCACGTGAGGAAACATTACGTTCATGTGTGATGGTAGTCCAGATCCATCCTAGTCATCGTGGTATCTTAGTGGGGAGGTAGAATTTGTCATTGTAAATTCACAGATTCGAATTGGTGGCGGATGCGCTAACGAGGCCGATCAGAAGTGTTTTCGACGTCAATTTGCTTACACGCTCTGCCTCAAAGGAATGAAGTAAAAAACTTGCATCTGATTCGCATATAGTGGGACGTTACGAAGGAATGTTAAGCTAATCTTTGTCATGTGTTCAACAAGGCGTTTGTGTGTGTGTGTGTACTCCCCAGTTCTCGAATGAGCATTTTGAGTGACGTTTGGTGTGGTTTTGTGTTGTGGTGACTACAAACCGAATGGTGTTTGGCCACAGTACGTGAAATGTACTTCGTCGTTGTCAACTGTCTGATGGGTTTGACTAGTTAAGGTTTCCGTCTAACTTTCGAGTGATATTCGCTAAAGGAATGGCAAGAAAAGAAAGCCGCGAGAACTTACCACCACAGTTGAGCTTCTTTTTATGCATTTACAAGTATATCAAACTTGAATGAGAATCCTTCAGCTTGTGACTAACCGTGGTTTAAATGAGAAGATCTCGAGCCAGATTGTAACAAAGTGCAAGCATTCGGTATGTGAGTACCTCTTGGTGGTGGGGCGTTTGCCTGTGTTGTCGCGGCACCAAGGCGTTTCTCCCTTTTTTAAAAGCCTTTTACGATTTTTCATTGGTAATCGGAGATCCGCTGTGAGTCGCGTGCTGCGTTTTTTTTATGAGGAGCTCTCAAGAGAGATTGTGACTAAATGGGAGCATTCTGTATGTAAGCACCACCTGGTAGTAGGGCGTTTGCCGAAGTTATCGCGGCACCAACGAGTCTCCTCCTTTCAGATCCCTTTCGCGTTTTTAAGTGTTGCGAAGGAGAACTGCTGTGACAGTCGCGTGCTGCGTTTGTTATGAGGAGCTCTTGAGAGAGACTGACGAAGTGATATCCTTCTGAGTGCGTTCGCATTGCCCCATGAATCCCCTTTTCTGTGCTGAACTGTAAAGACATAGCGCTACAGTTCCTCGTACCATTGTACAGCTGAACATTCCATCTCCTCCACTGTTTCTAAGCAAGTCAGCGCTCAAAAATCTGCCCTCACTACGAGCTGTCTCGCTATCTGGTAGGGCTTGAATTGTCTAACCATTTTAGAGTGGTGAACAGTTCACGGTCCTCTGCACTTCTCTGTCTCATTTTTTGCCGAGTCGGATACTGGCGTAGGTGATGGCGTGTTCTCTATATTTTTTGTCCCCTTTGGAAAGTGCACCAGTTATGGCTACACCACTAGCGTCTGCGTCCAGTGCGAAGGGTAGTGCGCCGGCCTCCAGGTTTAATAAGGCTTGGATCAGTGCTGAGCAGTTTTTATTCTAGTTCTTCTGACGCTTTATGATGCTCGGTCTTCCACTTGAATTTCTTTTTTTGCAAGCTCTCTGATCGCTTTATGCAGGAGCTAGCGATCTTGTCCATTAACAAAGCGCTTGCAGTAGTTCGCCAAGTCAGTGAAACTACGAAACACTGTCTGGCTAGTTGGCGTTGATTAAGCGTTCACTTGCTTTGTACAGTCTTTAGGGACTGCCCTCTCGTCTGACGGAAAATTCACGCACCAGGAAGATTACACAGCGCTGAAGAATGCACCAATTCTTTGGATTCAAGTGCTCGACTCCTCTCAAGGTGACCGAATCGCTTTCAAATCACGTCGTGCATTGCTTTCATCTTTGCTCATCCCACTAATGAGGGCAACAAGTCGGTGTAGGGAAGCAGTGTAGGGAAGCTGAGGTGGATTTCGGGTCAATTGGCAAATTAGTGCTTGGCCGTGTGTGCTGCAGATGTGTTTTTACATGAGATGAGATGGGAACCTGTGAACTTGCTTTCGGTGTTCCATTATTCTCCCCTTCTGCCTCCTCTCTCCCTCTTTCTCCAAGTCACATCAGTGAATGCCTTTATTGCGCTCAAGTCATCGCCCTTGTGCGCCACATCGGCGTGCCAATATTTACAGCGGTCGTAGGGAGAAGTAGTAGTGGGCAGGAGATCGAACGATTGATTGCGTGAGTGGGTGGGTAATCGGCCATGCGGATGAACACTTGTCAACAGGTGGAGAGGGTAGCGCGTATGAGGTCAGAGGTGACGAGTATAAGGCTGCTTTTGCACTCAGACATTGAGTTCCCCGTTGTCGACCTCCCCAGGCAAAAGAACACAGAAGATTGAATGCTGAGGGAAGCAGCTCTTTTCCAGCCAGCTGGCTAAATAGTTGACAAACGCCTTCAGGACAGTTTATTCGTGTCATGCGAAACAAGTTCTCATCTGCGTACCCTCCAAAATGGCAAATAGCTAGAAATGGTTAACAAATGGTCCACCCCATTTACTGGGAAGGAGTGAGGGAGCAATTGTGATGGTGGAGTTGGGGAATATGATACCGTGCACAGCATTAAGGGAATTGGGGAAGCGAAAGGCGAGTAGTGAATGCAGTTACAGAACGCAAAGACCCTCAATCATCAAACAAGAGGCCTGCTTCGTGCTGTTCGGGCCTTCGTTTCCTTTAATAGTCCTACCCTTCGCATTGAGCCTCGCTGCCATATCATACCTCAGCAGCACTGTCTTCTCTCATTCACTCACAAAAACTCAAAATACCACCCCTTCACTACACCTCCACCGCCACATTTCAGGTACTCCACTCCAAACCATTACTTCCGAATGGCTCAACACACCCACACAAAGACAATGAACACAACATGCATACCAATAACAGCTCATCGAAACGAATTTATTGCGAAAAACGAAAGGCAGAGAAACAAGTCACAAGATGAGGTATATCATAATGCACCAACGTTTCGACAAGCAGAACCTCGTCCACTCCTTTTAAAGAGAACACCAAGTTGAAGGGCTTGAACACCAACATACGAATGCCGCTATAAGGTTAGCAGCAGTAGTGAATGCAGATAGGATTCATCTCGTCCTTCATGGCAGATGCGAAGGATTAGATGCACTTGATTTACACCAACTCAACGGTGCCTCACATACCAATCTGCGTCCATGCCACAAACTCGATGACATCCAAAGTAACGACGTGGCACCTGCGACCGCGATCACACACTTCGGGATAGCGGGGACTCAAACACTGGCTGCCTGCGAATTAGTCGAAATCCAGCCAGATAACAATCTTACGAGGACAATCTTGGCTAAACAACCAATCTCCCAAATGGCTATCAAAAACTGCTGACGCACCACCCACCGCTGTCTACATCGCGCCTATGTGGCAGCCCAATATCCTACCTCAGCTCGACAATACACTAACCACCGGCTCACAAGCAGCCAAGTACAACCATACTGGCTCACTTCCAAACAACTTTGGGGTGGTCGTCAATAATTCCACCCCCTCAACCTAGCCACTTAACGCCACGCACCCACCAACATGTAACCAACTAATCATCTTGGCAGTAGAAGTGGCGACAAATTTCTCCTCCAAGACAAACATTAAAGCAGCCAGCGCCACCCTAGTAGATCTCACCGATTGGCGCCAAATTATAGAAAGTGTAAAGTTCAAATGATCTCCTTCAAACAACGACCCCACGAAACACAAGCGCTGGCCCCCACGGGGCCGAAAGAAGGCCATAGTGCAGAATACTGATGATCTAGCACTACCTGCTGGTAATATGAAGGCCATTGATTCATCTACAAATTACAACTGCTGCAGCCCCTAAAATGCAACTTTAAAGTAATAATCGACCTAAAAGCCCTCGCGCCAACCACCAATTCACGTGCATATTCACCAATGCAAACGCTTAATAACACTTTGACTTCAACATCAAAGCAGCTTCGGTGTCATCTCCCAATCCACCCTATGGCAATTAACTGCCTTGTTGCAAATAACGAGCCAGACGTTTCTGACATCATTCAAGTGCACATATCCTACACCACGTGTCGGTCTCTGGATAGCTTAGTTACCCTGTGCCAACATCATGACTCAGATAACAGATATTCACCATAGCCTGTCACTCACAATGCCCGAAATTCTGCACAAGTAACGCAGGCGCGAAGTGACAAAGACTTGGGATCTTCGGTGTACCCCATCCGAGAGAGAGACACTATCCAGAGATTGGCACAAAAACTCAATGTGTCCAAATTCCGAAGTTGGGAGACAGCATAGGATAGGCAGCGAAGCCGATTATTCTACAGCTGAAGATTCCCAAGCTTCTTCACCCGCAAAGGTGACTGCCTAAATGCACCAGGAAAGAGGCCAGATGCCCATTTCATGTCGCCCACTGACAAAACCTACCCGTCAATATTAGCATATATTACGGTACCCTGATTGCTCGCTCAAAGATAACTTCCCCGATTCTCCCAATTCCGACAGTCTTTCGGCAGTCAAGCGATTCTGTTCTACGACAAGTCTCCCAGACCAGAGCAGAGTCCTTCAATACACTCGACCGAGAATCCATCTTACTTGAATTCAGGCCAAGGCGAGTCCGATATCGCGATATGCGATTGTCAAATCGCTGAATCTTAGCATTCCTTTTGTCAGGGTCTCAAGACAAAGTGGAAGCGGTTCTGCAAGGAGTAACCCCTCCGGTTCTCGTTTACAAATTGAGCGACACTTGACATCGACAGAATTCAAGTCAATGTGATTGCATACCTTGGAAAGTCCAACACCCCAAAACAACAAGGACCGTACATCAATACTTTGTCAATTTCTAGAAACACGCTGGAAAGAAACACAGCTGATGAGCCAAAACCAGCCTAATCGAGCATGCAGTGGCTCAAAATGACCATTAATTTATTTTAAAAAGAAACGAGATCATGAGCAGAATCAGAAAGAACGATGGTGAATCTCCCCATGCTCGCAAACCTATCATACATTTCCACAATGCTCTCCTTAAGCCAAAATCATTAACAATAAAACCAAATACCTGCATACTTAACACCCATTTACTCCACAAACAATAAAACTGTGCGAGGAGCAGAGTCATGAACAACAACGTCGGTTATCCATCCGACTCGTCGAATGGACAGCAAACTGATTCGCACCTAATGCAATTGGTTAACTACGCGACACTCGTCCACCGAGCCGTGATAGCACCCGATTTAGCAATGTATTCAAACAAAGGTGGGCAATTATTCGCACTAATCAGCAGCCTACGTGATGTAAATCCAGCTATCTGCAAAAATTAATATAATTGGAGAGGCACCCAAGCAAGTGTAAATCTGCATTACCGAATTATCAGGACGCTTGAATGTTTTCCGCATTACATCCACACCTCTGCCAAAAAACAGTTTCCCACCTTTTGAATCCACGCTTCGTTTGCCAAAAAGACTTACTTATAATAACAAATTAAAACCATTAATTTGAAGCCATATACTTTTTAAAAAAGCGCTTGGAGGTATTCATTTTGCTATACTATTTTTGTGCCTAATTCTTATAACCTGCACGTGCTAATGTTAGCTGAACATAAGCCAGATTCCGGAGGTTGTAAGCAATAGTTACGGCAAAATATTTGCTTTTCGCAGATAAGTGAATATCGCATATGAAAAAGTTTATTTATCAAATACATCCATGAAAGTGTGGCTTGCGCTTAATGGGGGTTGCCAGATTCGTACTGACTTTAATTATACTTCCTAATTTGATTAAACGATGGTATGGGCTGTGTATGCTTAGTCTAAGCGATTATTTTACAGCATGACGGTGAATAAATTATGACGACCATTGAGGATCAGTTTTTGCTGGATGCGCACTTTATTCTTGGGAAAAAAGACGGCAGCCGAATTGATGGGCCAACCACTAGAGGGTAGTTATGTTCCAGACAATCAGAGGTAACGTTGAAGTTCTGGAACAACTATTGTAGGAGAACACAAATTATAACGAAGGAAACATAAGTTTGCCCTTTCAAGCTGTAGCTGAGTGTATGTTGGGAAAGACTAGCAGATAATTTGGCGAATGTGTAGCGTCCTGAGGCTCCCTCGAAGGCAAAAGAAGGCAGAATGCTAGGGCAGAATATATATATGTATTCAACGGACAGAGGGAAATAGGCTGCTGGCATGGCCCGGAGGCCAGCCCACGTAGCTAGGGCAGTACAGCCACCCCTGTGTCCTTGACCGAAACCGATAGTTCCAACAAACAAAGTACTACAAATGTGTCTTGAGATTCCCCGCGACTTATTTTGGTGGTTGCATGCAAAGGACCGCTCGGCAGACAGCACTTTGTAGAACTTCCCACTCCGTGGAACCACTAATCTCTTCATGGGGTTGAGACGCAAAGAATAGGGATATTCGTCGCTGAGTATGAGTTATGGAAGATACGAAGTAGTCCAGACTCCGAAGTGCCACAATGCTCCGTAAACTTCGTGGGACATAGAGTTTGGTCAGATTAGATAGCAGTCCTCTAAGACGGCATAAAACAAGTGAGAATTGGACCAACGCCAACTAACCAAACAGAACTCCACAGTTTACCTAGCTTGACAAATCGCTACAAGGGTTTCGCTAAAGACTTGGCTATATTGCATGTCGCTGCGAAAAGTGACTAAGAAGCTGGTAAAAAAGGTGTTTTACGTAGGCGAATGAGCATGTTGAAGCAAAGAACCGAGGCAGGTGATGTGTGCCCTCTCAGAGAACCATCTCGCAAATCGTGTCACCGACCCGGTCAGAAGGGATCAACCATACATCTAACCACCACACACACACGCATACGCTTTTCACCGCCTCCCTCCCTGTCTCTCTGCGCAGAAACATTCAACAATGGCCTTTCTCCATCCTCTCCTCTACTTCCTCTCTTCTGTGAACGTCTCATCTTCGCCTCTCATCCAACTATTCTTTTGTGGCTTTCAGTTTAGCAATCGTGTTGCTTCCTCTCCACTAGAGAGGTGCAATCACCGCCGTTGTCCTCCCTGCTGCAACACAGCAATTTTCCTAGGTATGCGATTAAAAAGAAGCAGCAAAAGCACGCCTTCGCGAGCTCTATGTCAATCGATGGGAGTTAGTCTCCACTGTCTTCACTAGATTCATACCTCGCGTTGCCCAACTGCCGAAAGTCGTCCTTCCAAAAGGAAACAACAGGGATAAAAAGCTGATGGAAAGTAGTTCAGGCAAGGCAGCGCATTTCATTCAAAGCACATTAGTATTAGTGGTTTCTCTCACCCTCCTCCACCGCCTTTGCATGCGCCATGTTGCAGAGAAATCGACTAAGGTAAATAGACATGAAGACAAATGATGTCTGCTCCCGCAAAACCATCCACAACGGGTGCCTCCTAAGTCCAACATCACACGGCCCTGAGAGACACCACGCGACAACACGTGCCGCTAATCGATTCACACGTGTAGGATTCGAATTGGTCCATCGCACAACAACGTCGGATATGATCGTTAACGTGTTCTTTCGTCTACTGCTGCTCATCTTTCTTCGTGGATTCGTCCCGTTAATTCAGTTGGCCATCAATGCCTCCCCTCCGCTTCGCTTTTTCCTCCTATTCAGTCCCCTGTTATTTTTTACGTTTGTCACCTTCTTCGCCATCCCGGCATCAGTTCCAACCACCCGGCTTACCATTCCGATAAACTCAAAAGGCCGAAACAATTGTCTACAGTAGAAATTAGGGGTAAGTTATGCCACCAGTTCCTCCTCCTCTCCTCTTCTCCCCTCGTGCCAACTTTTTCCATCCTCCTCCCCCTCCTCGCCATTATTTCATTTGCGTGTGTCATTTCATTTTCATCAAATCTGATATCCAGTGTCAATCACATGGATAGGAAAACTATCTTTAGCTTCTTCGAATGTGCTACTGAAAAGCCGTAATTCCTATCAATAGGTCTATTTCTTAAAGTTTTACTCATTCAGATGGCTAGATGAGTGGGTAGATGAGTCAGTTCCGGAGTAGACAGGAGAAAGAGGGAGAGAAATGCAGAGTACTGCACCACAGCACTGCGCATAGTCAACTTACGGCGGCCATTTTCAATCCCCTTTTATCCTTCCCCACCCTGTCCCATTTCATGCCCTCGGCTTCTCATCTCTCTGCCCCTCTCTCAATCACCTCTTTGTCTCTTTCAGACGTGCACTCATGTTGCTTAGCAATGCAACGAAACAATTCTGCCAGGCAGGGGCCTAGAAAAAGGCGTCAAACACGCAACGTCGTTAACGTAATAGTAACCTTTAGGGATGAGTCGCCGACTTCTCAAATCAACTCATACTCTGAACCACGCTTGCTGTGCAACGACTACTTTTCATGTCATTTCCATGCCCTTACATTCACCTAATGAGTAGCATCAGCGAAAGACCTGTTGAGGTAGTAAGAATGACTTGCTCAATATGTACATTTCACTGTAGAAGCACTGTAGCACGGTATGCAGGACCAGGCTTGACTAGATTGTACTGGGTCGCGACAGAGCAGACTAGTCACCTTGGCTGAAATATGACAGGCTTGCATAAAGCAGGAAAGGAGAGCATGGACAGGACTACCACGTCTATCTTGCCTACCTCATCCTCAGAAACGCCTTATGTGCTACCGTTGGAGTCAAACTCACCAACACTCTACTTTGACCCACCTAATCCACCCGGCACAACTCCATGCCATGTAACTTAAGGTCTTCTCTTTCTTTCTCGCAGACACTAGGGATCAAGGTACTCAGACTATAAGTAGGCCTGGCGACGTCTTCGGAATGGAGGGACCGCAGCTCTCTTCCCTACGTCCCCTTGTCCATGGCCCACTGCAATGCGCCTTCGGTGAGTGCCTCAGTTGTCTCCCACTACGACGTCCTATATGTTTCCAAGTATTACACCTTGCATGATGTCTCGTTATTTGTGCTCTACGCATTCAATTTAACCGGAACAGAGGAGTTGGTACTCCCCTCGCTTCATTTATTTGTCTTTATTTTTCCAATTTAGTGGCACAAGAAAATGTCGCTTCTCTGCCTTTCTTGCGCTGCGCTCGCCTTCCCCTTCTTCAAACTCAGCCCAATTCGCTTAAGCCTCATCCTCCTCCCACTACATTGTCTGCCAGTGCCCTTTTTGCAAGTCCCTTTCATCGCCCCACTAGTCTCACTCCTCATTATGGCATGATTCAATAGTGCCAAGATTCGCAACCTACATCAGACTTGAATGGACTATTCCGCATCTAACTCAGTCACGCTTTGCCTTTAACAAAATCTCATTTCAGCGTAGCCTAGCCTGCATCGCCATTCATTCTCCATTCCTATCTTCCTTTCCGTCGTTGTAGTTTGTCCCACACCACTTCGCCTCAATTCTGTCTCCTACTCCTACTCCTCCTCCATTTACCCCCTCGAGAGCGAAGGTGAGCGCGTTGCTCCTACTTCCCACTTCGTAATTTATAGACTCGCTTAACTCCTACCTCATCATCTCACTGCCCGATTCCTTCCTTCTCTCTTTAGAGGATGCCCCTACCTGGCGCTCTACATTAGCGAGTAAAAATATGCGCTTCCCGCCATGACAGACCACCTGCTCCCTTGCCTCCCTACTACTCTCAAGACGTGCCCACATTGAGAATACATCCAACTCCTCTCAATCTCTACACACAGCACCTCATCACCATCGCAAGAGGCGACTGCATGACCTATCCTCCGTCTCAACAAAATGAAACGTCATACCAACTAAAAGGGAGAGATTCTTCGGTGTCAGTGCAACAGACTACCGCCCTACTACTCTCAAGAGGTGCTAACATACAGAACACTTCCAACTCCTCGCAATCTGTACCGACAGCACCTCATCACCATTGCAAAAGGCGACTGCATGACCAATCCTCCGCCTCAACAATATACAACGTCATACCAAATAAAAAGGAGAAATTCGTCGGTGCCGCGACAACAGACTACCGCCATACTACTCTCAAGAGTTGCCCACATACAGAATACTTCCAACTCCTCACAATCTGTACTTACAGCACCCTATCTCGGTCGTAATAGGCGACTTCTTGACCAATTCTACCCCTCAAAATTATAAAACGTAATGCCGAATATAAAGGGGAGATTCTTCGGTGTCAGTACAACAGACAACCGCCCTACTACTCTCAAGAGGTGCCCATATGCAGAATACTTCCAACTCCTCACAATCTGTGACGACAGCACCTCATCACCATCGCAGGAGGCGCCTGCATGATCAATTTTTCGTCTCCACCTTATAAAACGTCATACCAAATATAAAGTTGAGATTCGTTGATGCCGCGATGGTGGATTAGCGCCTATCAAATCTGTTTAAACAATGAAAATTTGTTGCGGATTGTAAAGGAGAGACGCGTCGGTGCCCAGTTAATATTGACTACTGCCCTATTACCAAGATATGCTCACGTACAGAACACCTTCATTTTGTCACAATCCCTACCGACGGCTTCTTGCAACAGACGTAGGAGCTGACAAGTTTTGCAGTTCTGTCTCAACAATAGAAAACCTGAAACGGATTACAAAGGAAGGACGCGTCGATGCTGCGATAACACAGACTACCGGCATACTACCAAGGGGTGCTCACATGCACAATTCTTCCATTTCGTCGCAATCTCCCCTCACAGCTCCTCATAACAAGGACAAAACGCGACTGGTTCTTTAGATCTGCTTAAAAATAGAAAGCGTGAATCGAGTCGCAAAGGAGAGATGCGTCGGTGCCGCGATGATACAGACTACTGCCCTATTGCCAAGAGATCCTTACGCACAGAACACCTCCATTTCGTCACAATCCCTACTCACGGCTCCCTACAACAGACGTAGGAGCCGACAAGCTCAGCAGTTCGGTCTCAATAATAAAAACCGTGATATGGATTGTAAAGGAAACAGGCGTCGGTGCCGCAATTGCAGAGACCTCCACCCTATCGCCAAGAGGTGCTCACGTACAGAAAACCTCCATTTGGTCAATTTCTACCGACGGCTCCTTACGGCAGACGTAGGAGCCAAGTGCCTCAGCTCTTCGCCGCTTTAACGATCAAATAAGACGTGATGCTTACATACGGAATACTTTCATTTCGTCACAATATGTGCAGATAGCTCCTCATAACATAGGTAGGAGGCGACTGCTTTAAAAGTTTTGCTTTTCAACATTAAAAACGTTCGAAACCGATTTTAGCAAGACAAGTTTTACCTTTACTTTGAGATACCACGATGACTAGTATGTATCTGGATCACCATTACACATGAATGTAATGTTATAAAGGTACGTCAACTCAACCTACTAATTTATTTTCAACGTTTAGCATTACTATATTAATAATTAATAATTTGGAAACACCGAAGGGAAATGACAATGCTACCAGATTCCAACAGAGATGCATGGAAGGAAATGCAAAAACACAACAGACACCACGGTGATGACGCTCCACAGACAAACAATAGGCCACCACGACCCCTACGGGTTCATCGGCTACCTCGTGTCCAATGCAAGCAGCATACATCTGATATGGCCTTTAAACGACCATTTTATACATTACGTTACAGAAAACGGATGAACCCTCAAAACATGACTTTACAAACCCTCTTTTCAACGGCTTCACCACAGCTTAGATGTTCCATTGTTTTTCACCGAAACCTCGTTTGCATAAAATAAATGCAATTATCCACCAAGAACACTCCTACGTATGTTTCACTGCTCAAACCTCACCCAATACGCTTATGGCACTTCACTTCAGCCAATTATAACAAACAAATAAGGAAAACGCGTTCAAGAGACGACATTAGGTCACTCTGCACTAATCAGCGCATCAAATGCATGCAACGTTGGTAAGAAGATAGTGAACACTTACTGTACCTCCTACAAGGCAGCAGAATCACCAAGACCTCAGCTGCACTCACGGCCGAGAAAAGAGGCGAGGAAAGAATCCTTCGCGTGACACCTGCAGTCCCACCGAGGACGCAACACCGCGAGCGTTCACCTCACTTCATTTCTTCGCCTTATCCAAGGAGTGCTAGATTAATCACACCTTATCAAATTGTGCAGCAAGCTTTATGATGATAGAGTGCCAAGTCTTTTGGCGCACCAACGACTGCACAGCGAGGAGGGGGCATTGATCATATCCTTTACAACTGAAAAATGGCGTGTAGTAGTATTTTTGGGGGCGGATAAATTATGTCCATATGGTAAAATCATCCCAACTTACCACCTGCTGCCGGAGGCATGTACGTTACCCAAAAGATATCAGATCTCCGCATCAAAACTCCTTAACGACATCACGGATTTTAACTAAAGCATTAATTTATTAATCTAGCATTCTCGAGTCCAAGTTATTTCGCATCTCCTCTCATCTACGCTTAAACCTTACGGTGTCATTTCAGCAATGCGCTAGGGACGAGAATTTGTGGTAGAGGTTTACACCATACAAACGCTGCACTCTCCGGTTACGGTCTTCTCGAATCTACTTTGCGGTTTCCTCAATAATCACCACAAAACCAAGAAAGTTATCGCTGACTAGTCTGAAATAGTTCGACTGCTCTCAAGTGGCAGACCCACCGACTCCATATGCAAATTCATTGCCCACAAATGCAGCAATTGTATCCAGTAATAGGAAAATCGGACCCCTCACCTTTCAGCATGACTGAAAAACAACTTAAAATAGGCAGGATCAGCAGAGACCACCCTAGTGTCAAATACACTTAAGCATCTAATTAAACGAGTTAATGAAACCTGTGTATTCCACCACGAGCATTGCACGAACCACGAATTCAGCAAGCCTCAAAAGTCGCTAGTCACACTTTCATGCCAATAATAAAGGGTCTCTTATGCATACGCATAAAATGCGCCAAAATTTACAACCAAGGATACTTACACACCTGGACTCGTTAGCGCGAACCTCACACAAAGCACGGCAACCATCACATCAAAGCCGCTGGATGCATAAAACGGGCCTTAAGTACGATGAAAGAAATGGTTATCGCAGCAACTGCTATTGAAATCAAGAATCACAGCAAAAAGCATTTTATTTTATAATTTAAAAATATTTTTCAAAGCATTTGTTAGGCAATCAGCACAGCGATATAGTTCAAATGATTTTTATGTCAAAAGCAGTTACCTTGTGAACCCTTCTCTAAACTACCCATAACTGACTAATGACCTACGCGCAAAGGTTGACTGCTTGTAACTTTAACAAATCATATTAATTGGTGCTATAATGGTGACATGTCTGCTGTACCGGCACAGTCGAATCTCGCCTTTATTTGGTATGACGTTTTATCTTATTGAGAGGGAGGATTAGTAATGCAGTGGCCTTTTGCGATCGTGATGAGCTGCTGTCGGTAAAGAGTGTGAGGAGATGGAAGTATTCTGTATGTGGGCAACTCATGGTAGTAGGACGATAGTCTGTTGTTCCGGCACAGACGGATCTCTCCTTTATATTTGATATGACGCTGGATCTTGTTGAGAGGAAGGGTTAATCATGCAGTAGCCTTTTGCGGTGGTGATGAGGTGCTGTCGGTAGAGATTGTGAGGAGTAGGAAGTATTCTGTATGTGGGCACCCCTTGAGAGTAGTAGGGCGGTAGCCTGTTGTCGCGGCACAGACGAATCTCTCCTTTATATTTGGTATGACGTTTTATATTGTTGAGACGGAGGATTGGTCATGCAGTCGCCTTTTGCAATGGTGATGAGGTGCTGTCGGTGTAAATTGTGAGGAGTTAGGAGCATTCTGTATGTGGGCACCTCCTGAGAGTAGTAGGACGGTAGTCTGTTGTTCCGGCACAGACAAATCTCCCCTTTATATTTGATATGACGTTTCATCTTGTTGGGAGGTAGGATTGGTCATGCAGTCGCATTTTGCGATCGTGATGAGGTGCTGTTGGTACAGATTGTGAGGAGCCGGAAGTATTCTGTATGTGGGCACCGAACTGTGACGGTAGTGGCGGCGGCGATGGTTATGTGGTTGTTTGAGTGTGCGAGAGGCTGAGCGCTGTGGGTGGTTGACAACCAGTAGAACACCACATCCTTATTGTACTCATGTAAGCATCTCCTCTAACTTCATCTGATGAGTGTGGATGACAAAACCATCAATGGATCTGCTGGCATCCATTTGTTCGCTCTGAATTTTCGCATCAATCGATTATCCACCTATTCAGTGGACCAAATAAGCAAAGGAGTAATTTTAGCCCACAAGTATTTTGAGATTGTATTAGCCTACCTTTAGTGCCCTTTGGTGTTTACGAGCGTTTCAAGCTTCGTGAACTTCTTTGCTTTGCCTAAGTTGATTTTTAGCTGTGATCAATGGCCAGACTCTATCTTCGATTCAAATGTCCACTCATTGAGGTCCTGTTGTGTCTTTCGACTCAAAACGCGGGTTTCGCTTGGTGTTAGTGTTCTCTTTTTTCGTCATTAGCTTGGCGAGTTCTTCAGTAGCGATGGCAAAAGTCCCTGATGAGGCCATTTCGCAGCATCAGACAGAGCCTTATGCTTGTTCATAGAATTTGCTTTGTGACTTCAATGCAGCAAACTTGGAATGCCAATGGTGGGTGAAATGCCAGCACTTTGAAGTGTAAATCATGTGGTCACCACGGCAAAGATGAAAGTGAGGTGGGGTATTTTTCTTTCAACCCGTCTTCTTTGCTTTCAGCTTCTTGAAGGATTTTGAAGAGTCATAGGCAATTGTACCATCTGATCGTCGTTTACTTCTGATAATGACGAAGAAATTTTCCTCTTTTCCTCTTCTTACACATCTCTACACTATATAGCTGTCTTTCCTCGCAGCTCTTTGCAGCAACAGCAGCAGCACGGACAGCCTCCATTTTTAGTACAAGCAATTAGTAGATATTCCGAAGTGGCATGTCTATGTCGCTTGCATGAAGGATGATGGAGCGAAGTGTTCTAAATACTCATGTCGTGATCTCAGTCACCCAGATATATGGGCAAGCCTGGCGTTCGCTCATTCATTCTATCACATTGACAACTAGCAGACGTGCTGGCCACCCGCGGTTTGTGCTGCTTAAATTCGGGTAAGGCATGCGAGCAAAAGGCTGATTTGAGGTGTCAGAAAGGTATGTATAGTAAATCACTCTTCCATTTCGAGCATACAACGCTGAAGTATTGTTCGTCATTTGGTTTTGAGATCAAAATCATGCCTCAATCACCATGCACTGAATTTGCTTGCAAATATTTCTTGCGCTATTTGCTAAGCTTGTTTGCGATGGTGCAGACTCGTCGCAAGAGAAGTGGGATTCAAGCACTGCACTTATGAGTTTGTCATATGTACCATGCGGGAATTTTCCGATAACCGAGGCGTCAGATATTTTCTCAACACCGGTGTTCACAGACGTGAAGGCTGGCAAATGTCTATTGAGGTGCCGCTACCAACACCACCACCACCACCGTCACCAGCATTACTACCAATGTTTCCAATGCCACCTGTCCGTTGGTGGTCAAGCCTGCACTTAAGAACGCAATCTGCACAGGAAAGGGATTAAATGGACAGTTACTGCGTTGCTAAACATAACACTTGACGCTCGTTTATCCAAATAAACCTAATCTACAATAGAAGGCAACGTATGGTGAAATATGATGACTCTGGAAAGGGAGGTTTGCAGACCTACGTCAATGTCCGCGACGTGATCGACGAAAAAGTCTCACCTACCAGTACCAGATTGAAGAAGAGCCACCTATGTCAGTGTCACCGTGCAAAAATGTCGCAGATCCCTTCCTGCCCCACGCATCGGTAGAATGAAGTCGAAAGAGGTTCATCATGAAAGTACTGACAAATCCTGCATTCATTAGGACATCCGACATTGACAAACGAGTGAATTCGAGATGAGCATTGTTTCAGACAAGGTAGATGATTGGTCCCAACATGCGCTCAAAAGATACAATGAACGCACGATGCAACCATGTACAGTATGGCGGGTACCTCTGGTACAAATGAATGAGTGTTTTACAGATGGCAATGGATGTAAGGATGGATAAGTCAGGGTGAGTGAATGCTACTACAAAAGTCAGAGAATAAAAACAAAAGCATCCACAATTAAGAGATTGAAAATAAAGGAATTAGGACATAAAACAATCGCAATCAGGATCAATAAATAAAGGAAACCTAAATAGCAATGATGGCGGATTAGGACAACGAGTGTGAATGATTGCTACGAAAATTCAGACCGAACGAATGGATGCCAGCAGATCCATTGATGGTTTTGTCATCCACATTCATCAACTGAAATTGGAGGAGATGCTTACATGAGTACAGCAAGGATGTGGTGCTCCACTGGTTGTCTACCACCCACAGCGCGCAGTCCCTCACGCATTTCAACACCCACATAACCATCGCCGCCGCCGCCACCGCCGTCGCCACCACCACCGTCACAGGCAAGTGACTTGACCGCCACCCAAACGGCATGCAGTTGCAGCCGCGCCCACGGCAGCTCTACACGCATCGGAGGCACCAGCACCGGCGAAGTCTTACGTAGCCGACCCAGCTCCTCTATCGTCGCCTGTTGTTGCTGACCTACTGGCTGCACCTACCAGGCTGTGAGCTCTACTAATACATCATGAGTGGGGACCAATAACCTCACATCACAGAACACCAAAACAATGCTCAGCCACAAACCCACTACATAAGATCGTCATCACTCACAAATTTGGAACCTCATCTCAGTGGCATCTTTGTACGGTCGCATCAATTCTGCTACTAGCTCACCAATCCTCTGCATTTGCACACATGTTCCATTTAGCGGCATGGTTTGTTTGGCCTTTAGGAGGGATCACGTGATCCAGTGCGGCAGCAGAACCACAGCCCACCTTCAAGCACCCGTAGTCCTACACCCCTACCTCACCCCGTTGCCTCTGTACTCTTATCTCCCCAACTTTTCCACTGAGGTTCAAGCGCACAACCCACTTCAAAGTTCACTGGACACGTGAATGCGCCACCGACTAACATCATAAGAACTCGCCATATGACACCGCCTGGCCTCAAGATGAACGCCCTCTCTCCTACGGGTTACGTGACTGCCGATTACGCCTTCGCTAAAAACTAACTTCTCGCTGTTGTGCGAATCGTCTTCAATCTTCGCTCCCCTAGTACTGGTGGCTTTGATGTGCTTAGTCGTTAGATGGAAAGGCTGGTCAACCAGAAGTGATTACAATCGCCCACCTTCTCTAGTCAGCCACCAATCGCCAACACATTCCTACACTCTCAGCTCTATTTTACGCTCACTATAAACGTACCTTTACACTAGAGGCACTTTACATCTCGATGATTCGTAGACCTATTCAAATTCTTTATAGCGTTACATCCTATGATGGAATTCCAACGGTATGGCACTTTAATTCAAACTAATCAACAAACCTTGTATTGTACCGACTTATAATTGGGAAACGATCAATGTAGACCATTTACTGAATTGTGTATTGAATCGATACGTAAGTTTTCGACCTCCTACTTTATTCCTACTAGGAAATGGACAACAAATTATGAAATAAAGCGAAAACGATCTACTCGTATGCCAGAGAAGGAAAAAATAAGACCTTCTGACGGCAACTTACGCGACAAATTGCATAAGATTGCCAAAAAAGACGGTTGAGATGGACAAGAATTTTCAGGTTGAGCAAGCTGAACCCCCAACCCATTTCAAACAAATTCTATCAAAATCCAACTGTGTGCTTTAATAGTTGGAAGAGTGAAGCCTAAAGTTGTACTCACCACGGCGGTGTGCAGATTTGGTGCAACCTGACAGACTCCTTCACCATGTCACTTTGAAGTTGCAGTTAAAGCAGTTAGAGGAAAAAGGCAATTAGTCGAAGCGTTAGAGTCGTATAAATGGGATAGGCAGATACAGTCTTACAATTCTTGTGGGCTAACATTACTCCTTTGCTTATTTGGCCCTCTGACATAAACACCATTACGGTCTTTTATCAGTCTTCGTTGCAGATTAGAGCAAATTCTACCCATCGAAGCAAGCAGGCCAGACCCAATCGCCCGCCTTTCTATCCCTCCACATTTCCACTCTGTCTGATTTTACTGTATGTGAACACCTTACTTGGCCACTGCTAATATGCAAGGGCTATGATAAGTACCATAAGTTTTGCATAACCACTGAGATATGAGGTGAATAAGGGAATATCAAATCAGTCGATTGCGCAACCGAGCACTACATCTTCTCGGACGAGTGATTACTCCTGCTTTGCTACAGATTTCGACTCGATTCGTAGAGCAGACTAGCCTAAGTCATGTCGGCATTTGACATCTCATGGGGTCATGTTTCTATTTCTGCAGTCGTAAGCATTCGACCGAAACGAACTTCACGCGAGGACAGTCGGAAAGACAATACGATGGCCATCCAGCACTGCACAAATGCACAACTGCACAGCGACTTGAACTATGCATCTTCATCTCAATGATCCTTACAAATTCATTCATTGGGTCGTTCTACCTAAACCTCAACCAAAAGCGGACTTCCGGTGAGCTTGAAAAGTGGGCATAATTTGAGTAATGTGTGTATTCTAGGCATCTACAACCAAACACCCTCCCGCGCTGTGCTATCCCACCCTGCTCTAGTCCAACCACATCCGCTTCTATCACACTCCTGCTTCCCGCTCCACTGCTCCCCTTCGCACGTCATCATTTTTCTTGAATTATCCGCACACGCACGGAATGCCACCATCTCTTGCAGCCTTTAGGATTACCATAATCACCATAGTCGTCGTCGTCGTCGGCATCATCAGGAGAAAACAAAGGAGGGTGGTATGGACTAAGTTGAGAGTGTGGCAGTGTGTCGCCCCTTCGCCCCCCGCCACACCAACTAACTTCGCATTTTCACAATTCTATAATGGCATCTAGGCGCAATGTCAAATGGCAAACAAAGAGTCAACAGTACAAAAATGCAAATCAGTTTGAAGGAAAGTAGGAGACATGGTAAATGTGGTTTGGTGATTGGCAGGTATTGTGTCCGTAATGACGACGCCAGACATTGCGTCGATTCAATGAATTTCAAACTCAACTGGGTAGTGATCGCTTACTCTTTTGGCCTACAATAAAATCAACATCAGTGTCACATGTCAGTGGGAGAACAGCTGGACGGTATCAGCATTTCAATCGGCATTAGCCGCTAACGTCGTGTAGAATGCGTCACCATGAACAACACTGCATTAACTTTAATGCTGCATCGAAGCATGCAAGATGGCAGTAAGCGTTGATAAAAAGGACAACTCAGCAACTAACCTCTCTTGGTGGTAGCCCATAGGCCCTATCGAACTTGTAAGGAGAGGCAGAGGGAATCCGTTTAGCCAGTGCGCTGCCCTTCACTATCACCCTGCAAATCACAATGCAGTCAGTTCGTGCTTGTCCATGCACCATCTCACCCTCGCATTTCCCCAACAATTTGCTATTTATTCCTCTCTCTTTCATTGGAGGGAGGAGTGATTCGTTTTGCAGTATTTTAGTAGTTGGTTGTGACTTTGCTTTGTGAGGTATTTGGGCCCGAGCTTCTGCACTTCCGCTAGGTGGCATAACCTCCGTCCATGCCACTGGCCTACATCCCTCCACATGGTCAATAATCTACCCTAGCATTCCATCTGCTCACATCCCTAAGGAAGCCTCCAAGAATCACAGCGTCTGATAGCCACCTGCTGAACCATATGTCTCCATTGCACTATCAAAGCATACTTATTGGAGTCAGCCGACTTCAGAACACCACAAACGCAAACAAAAATCACCGAAATGGCCTCGGTGGGTTATAGAACCCAAACACGCAGTGCAAAGCATTCAGAATGCAGCGTCGACAGTTTCCAACATGACCTCTTCTAGTGGGATCCACAATTTGCTACCAACACGCATCGCAAGCATCATTTCTCAAGGCGCTTCGCATGAAAGCATGAAGCTGTCGTGGAAATGCGGTATAACAGTGCTGTCATTTCTAGGTATCGGTGGCAGGGTGTCCTCTAGACTTGTTCTAGTCAAAGGGCATGCACTGTACAAATATTGACGTAAGATGACATCCAAAAGGCAATCTCATCTGCGAAATCGCATCAACCAAGACGGCGACTCAAACTGATAGTGGTTACTCGAAAGGTGGAGAAGAGAGGCAATCATCCACTTGAAACGGAGGGTGACTATAACATAAAGTCTGATAGACTGAAATGAAGCAAGCAAATGAGCCGCATGCTTCTCCACTGCCTAGTCATTATGCAGCAATTTTGATCCCACATCTCGCTCTTATTTACCCCTGTTCCCACACAACTTACTCTCCTCCGTACTTGGCACCCATGTTGCACTGATGGGAAGCAGTGGTGAGTGCTAGATCATACGGTATTCGGTTGCCATAAAAAGTCATGTTCTTGTTGGGGCTTTTGCCCACAGATGAGAAGTAAAATGAGACGTTGCGCTGCCCGTAAGAGCCAACGCATCAACACACGAGGTGGCGTAAGCAGAAAGCACAGCTCAAATCCGGAATTTCGTCCACCCTGTGCTCAGTGATTTTCAACGCCACATATTGATATTGTATCATCACTGTGGCAGTAACAGCAACAGCGATTACGAGGATGCAAAGGCGTTGGATAGGCAACGCAGACAACACCACTGAGTGAAGAATTGAGCGTATTGATGTGGGAAAACGGATGGGTGGGAAAAGGTAACAGAAAGGCGGGCAGGAGAGTGACATCCTTAAGGACTTACCACAAGGCCCTTGTTTGCGTAACCCTACTTCGACTTCGTCTTCAAATCCTACACTTAACTCAGCTTTGGACAATAAAAGGCTATTTCACTGCGTGAAGTCAGGAGTACCAACACGTCAGCAATAACCACTGCCTTGCAGACGAAGACTTCTCAGTTGTTTCACAAGCTCCTCACGGTTGAATGACACTCAATACGGCCTAGTTGCTAAGGCAAACTGCCAATCACATCTACGCAACTTGAGCTATTTCAAACTTAGCACACTCGTCAAAAGATAAAGCTAAAAGTACACTCAGGAGTAGAAAATGCGTCCAGAGAAAGAGATGTCACACAATCGGAGCAAAACCCACCTGTCATAGGCACAGTTTGACTTGGCTACGGTTGTGTCCGTTCCATCTTTGATGAGCCATTTGTACTGGCGGTCGGTTCGCAAGCGCAACCCATATAGATCACGTGCGGAAAGGTACCCGCAGTCGGCATTCATATCACCCAGAAGGACCAAATCCTATGAAGATTAAACAGAAACCGTGGACAAAATCGTAGCTCTTCAAGAGTCTCTACAGCGTAGCTGACTTTTGTGCCGACGGATTCTCATCACAATGAGAGCTCTCTTCCATCCTGCTGCAATTCAACTCTCTCTTGGGGGTTACACAGCTTACATTCTCCTGCTTCTTATGCGCAGTTATGCCACATATACTCCGCGTGATTGGGATGCCTCAACCACATCAGGTGCTGCAGCATTCCCCATGAGTGCCTCTTTATTAGCCAAACTACCATAGACGCCAACTCAATTCATCTAAAACGCATGGGCCTTCAGATGAATGAAAAGGGAATGCAATTGACAAATAAAATTCTGCTCAACGAAATTCTTGTGGAAATGGTCTTACTTGAGTGGCTGCGGCTGCCTGACACTCCGGTGCAACAGTGTGGAGGGCCTCCATTTCCAGTTTGACATTTGTCGGGCTGATGTGGACTGCCAAAACTCCCACCCTTAAACCAGTCTACAAAAAAAGCCGCTCATTTTCACCTATTCCTCCAAAGCACAATAGTTATGGTTTTGAATGTGTGCGCAATTGGCTCTGGAGAGCTCGTCGCGATCTACAGATTTCGTCTCCACACCAATATTCGTCTCCTTATTTGCGTGCAAGCATTCGAGGATTGGTTGATCCATTCGCATTCCTTCGGGAAAGTCAAATTCTTCGCAGGGTGGTAAGGAGGTCTATACCTCAAGTGCCTCTATTCAAGGCAGAGTCTAAGTTCGGCCTCAGCCTTTCTATCATTAACGACTTCATTGCCATGTCCATGTCACCTTATGGAAAGCGCTATGATAGCACAAGAACTGCAATGATGTTCATCCTCGCCAAATGCCCCCACTCTCTTCTTCCGCAACAATGCCATTGACAAGTAATGCGACGCTGGCCACAGCTGTGAGCCATTCCAGTAAGCTCGTTACGCAGCTGTCTACCACACCTTCCCTAAGAAGATGGCAATGAGGTGAGCATGGGTTACCTCCTGCATCCAGGCATTGATGGGCAGTGCTAAAATGAGAACAGTGGGGCAGTGCGGCAGGGAGAAACGGACGTAAAGTCCTCCTCCCACCTACTTTTTAAGAACATCTCCTATTCGATGACACTTCTGTTAGGCCAGCGTAATCCTCCCTCCTCCACCGCAGCACTCGAACAAAAGGAAATCTAGATCCAACGGAATAGTTAAGTGCGATTGCTGACGCTGTAGTCAAATACTGGCTTAGTTGCGCACGAAGTCGATGACTGATGCCCTTCCCTCCATCACCAATCCACATTTCTGCCCTACTATTATCGCCTCTGGCATCTTCAGCATAGACGCATACTAGCGGACCTGTAGAACAGCATTTGCCTGCACTAGCCTAGTGAAGGCGTCCCTTGTATCAAAACAAATTATGAACAATTAAGTAGACGCACCTCTTTAACTATCAAAACAAAACAGTCCGGTGGTCGTTCAAATGCCGCCGATTTGGTCACCATCGGAAAAGTGCCAACAAACTGAATTTTATCTGGTCTAAAGACAAGAAACAGGGGTCATTGTGAATTGCCAAGGCGAGTGCATCGGAAGCCAAGTAGGCAGACAAAGTAATGAAGGAACAGGGCTGGGTGGCATCGATTTGTAACCGAACAATTGAGGCTCCAAATGGCTGCCAATTCGTGCCAAGTGGAGAGGAATGAGCCTACATCTGCGAAACACGTTACCATCTGCCCAACACTTGCTTTGAACAGCATGCGCTTCTCTCGCTCTGCACATGTGCGCATGTAGGAATGTTCAAAATACTAGTTGGCTTGCAAGAAATCATGCATCAAGATGCCGATCAATAGGCAAATATCAAGATGCTTCCCCATGCACTTTGTCACTCGAATCCACAGTAAGGATAACGGCTGCATAAATTACCTGTAGATTAATCCAATCTGTTCTTTGGACGAACTTCTTCCCTTCCGTGGTCCCATAAGTCCTCGGTATGTCACGCTACAAAGTTGAAGGGTGAATTAGTAAGCATTTCACTTCAATGCCTTGATTGCAGCTGGCGAAACATCACTCAACTCGACGACATCCAAGCGCTGAGTAATGGCGTCACACGCTTATCAGATGAAAGCTATCAAAGATCGCATCCAGAAGGCCTGGCAGCAATGCAGACGCATAAGCGCAAAAGACACCACATCGATCATTGGAGCGTTCTCGGGTGTAGCTTCCCATTTTGAGCCTTAAAGGCGAATAGGTGACGGCATCGGAAGAGAGACCCTGATTCTGTACTTCAATGGGGTTAATAAGCACCCCATAGCAGCGATTTTGGACTGAGTAGCCTAGAAGTTAGTGGACGAGAGGGAATAATCATTCTGTTCACGTCTCATGCGTTCTCGATTCGCAGTGGCCCCACCGTGCGCCTCCTTGCTGCCATATCTTCCTATGGTAAGGAGAGCACGTCTCCACCGCAAGCACTGCTACCAATATTAGCTGCAAGAAGTGAACCGAGCGGCGGTGAGTGCAGCGTCTTACTTAGGCATCGGCCCTAACCATTCGCCGGCGCATCAAGAGCGTGGACGATTCCTTTGATACGGGTTCGCTGAAGTAGGCCGAACGATGTTATAATCAGTTCATTCCTACCCCCTATTGATACATCAGGGTGCACGGGACAGTTGATGCTCTAAAAAGACGCGCCATTTAATGCGGCTAACAGCACTACAGCCTATTCACTCCGAAAAACACACATCCTCTAGCCCACGGAGGAATCTGATAAGCCTTCTCATTGCTCTTATATATCTAATTTGCGAAGGTGAGCTGCGCACAACTAGGATGTCGGCTATATCGGAATGAATGGCAGAGGATTGCGGCATACCACATTCAGTTCAGCGTCGCTCCTCACTTTCCAGCTATCACATGACAGTCGCCACAGTCATCACAGCACACTCTCAGTACCACACGCAGTCCAGACATCACGCTGTGCAACGAACAGTAGACTTTGCTTTATTCCAAGCGAAACGGAGAGGAGTGGTCCATGCAGACCATTATGTCGCGGTCAGCTACAGATAACATCCGTGTCCATTCAATCGCAGTTACGAGTTCGAGCACAATCCCGATGTAAGCAACACGTCCACTAGGCGAGCACACTCGCTACCAATGTGAGGGCTCGTTTGTCAACTCCAATCAGTGGATGGTACGACTACTGATACTATTCACAACGCTGCTATCTGATAGCCGGAGCACTCAAGACTTGAATGATTGCCAGCGGGCGCGCATAGGCTTCGTCAGGCGATAGTCTGTGCATGGTGCTCAGTGTCTTCCTCCAGTTTAGCGACTTCCTCTCACTCTCAAATCAACCTCTGATGGCTTTCAAGTTGAGGTCTCTGCATATGGCGACCCAACAGAACTGTCGATGGCCCAGATTGTGGTCAAGAACGGATTCATTCCCCTCCTTATTGCTAAGGCAAGGTGGTATTTAACCTTGACTCTAATGGCGAAAATGGCCAACCACTTCAGTTCATCTGCTATGGTAATGGCTATAAAGCAGACAACTTGCGAATGATTTACGTGTGTTCCTGGAATTGGCATATTGAGACGAGTTCAGTCAACCTACGGCGACAGTCATGAGGAAGTGATTGGCGCTGTAAGCACACACCGAATCCCCATACAATCGAAAAAATACCTACCTGTTACGCCACTGATATTCCTAGGCAATTCTGCTGGATCTAGAGTTACGCAAGGCATGGAAACTGCATGAGGATAGGAAGGGAGGGGAGGGAGATGTGCTGGTAATTGCACAAGTTGATCACTAGTGTAAGGAGTACTGGTGTAGAAGCACAGTCACGTGAAAGAGGTGGAGATTATGACAGACTCCGTGGGGTGGGGTTGGGTGTCTAGTCCTTCTTGTCACGTCGTTCCCACGAGCAAAGTCATAATAGCAGTGGGGTAGAATAGGTGTCTTCGACGTGGCAAGTGATGTTACGGAATCCAGCCTACACATGAGGGTATAATGGTGGGGTGTCCAAGTCTTCCTCGCATCAAACCCACATCAAACAAGCAACGCATTACAAGTTCTGTCTATGTGTACATTAGCATAGCTTCATTTTGACTGTGTCCAGTTTCTTCATTCAACTCCATCCTCATTTCCATTGTTTTGTGAGACCCAACTAGTCTATACCACTGATGCACCCTCTTACTTTAAAGGCGTTAGTACTCTTCTCTATGCACTTGTTCTATCCCCGAGGCAATTAATTTTGTCATGCCATTTGAAAACAACATCCAGCAGTTATGAATAAAGGTGCTTGACCATGAACTCTAAGTGCTCTCCCGCAGACGAGGACAGAAATGCGGATGCGCCCCTCCCTTTTTCTCCAATGCTCATGTAATGTATGTGCTTTCTCGCCTCCTCAATGTGCGGCTTGTGTAACCAACGCAGTGCCACCGAGTAACATATCCGTCCCTATCATCTCCCAAGTCAGTATAAAGCCATGCATTTGGTTATGACGCGAAGTGATACTAGACTAGATGAAGTACTAACCAGTATGTCTATGCCAGTAGACGCATTATGGGAGCAGGATCAAAAACACATAAATGCACAAAGGCTCACTCACCCAGAGGCAGCGCTGACAATGTTCACGAGCTTCGGAAAAGCTTGTCCCGAGGCGTCTCTTATCTCCTGCACGAATACACCGTCATACCCGCTAATAATCTAGAGACGCTTAACACGCCAACACGGTGACGCCACCTACCTTACCGAGGATGTCCATGACTTCATGATCTTCCGACTTCTTCTTGCCGAACACCTGCACATTGAAGCCAGCCACCTTTACCTTCTCTTCTGAGGGTGCTGGCAGTCCCAGCAGACATAGAGCAAGCAGCAGCAGTAGCGATGACAACAGCATGAATGGCTTCCAAACGTACTCTCAACATCGACAAGTTGACTTGCAGCTTGGTATTTATCCTGCCTCTTGGGTGTAGCACTGTAATGCTCAACTGTGGCGTGTTACGCATTGTCATCATTGGCTAATGTCATTGTGCTAGCCAGTCAACTGGCGAGGCTATTAAGGTTCCTATTATTGAACTCTCGCAATATCCTCTCACATCACATTATTTCTCACCTGATGGTCTGCTCACCATGTGATCAATTGGGTTGGCTAACGCCCATTAGTGAGGGCTGTAAACGCGGAGGTCAGGAGGCTGCCATCACCAGTGCAACAGAGTGGGAACGGTGACGAGGAGGTTCTTCTTCTCTCCTCCCTAAATAATGAGTACTTGCTACAACCGTCATGCCTTTATTGTTCTGTGGTTGAGTGAGGCTTAGTCTTCACCAGATGCGCAATTTCGTCTGTCATCAGCCACACTCACGTTAGCCACAGTGCTCCTCTGCACGATAAGCAATGTCTTTGTTCGCTTTGTGTTTAAAACATAAAAACGATTCATCGGGAACCAGGCAATCAACAAACTGTGGGGAGATAAAAGGAGACCATGTCTTGGTAGCATTCCTCTTGTCATTTGTTAGTAATGCGGACGTGAGCGACCGCGCAAATGATACTTCACCCACCAAGTTAAATGTTTTCGAACGTAGTGACAGGCAACGCACGCACCCCATCTCCTCTGCCCATCCATATGGATCAAAGCATTTCTTCAAATCACAGGTCATTTTTAAATCTACCAGTGACTTCCTCTGACTCGGAAAACAGTTGATCCAAAAAGACAACAATGAGCATCTCTCGCTGCACTGCGTACCATCGATGAATTCGACTACTTGGCTGATTGGGCGGTGGGCTCAGGACCACTGCTAAGGAAGGCATAACAAGCTCACTGCTGCATGCACTCAATATTCTTAGCCTACTAGAGCGTAAATGTGCGAGGCACACTTGTATCGCTATATTCAGCCGCAGTCGTCGAGGAGACAGCTATGGTGATGACGGGATTGAAATGCAAGTAAATTTGCACAATTAAGGAAGGGGGAAGAGGAGTTGCAGTTACCGCAGCTTTAGTCGCGAAGCGACACTAGCAGTTACGGGTTGGGTGAAGGTGAGAGTTGAGCCATACCACGCCAGACGAGCAAAGTGTTCCGACTCACAGCGTAAAAGAACCTTTAGCACTCCATTCAGCACTTCTATTCGCTACTCCACCTCTACTTCCGAGTCCGTGCAGCTCAAGTGAATTAAAACAATTTAGAAGGAAATTGACCACCGTGAAGTCGCTAAATATCTACTCTTGCTGCAAGAAATTGTCATTTTTCCAATCACAATATGATTTTGTGTGCTCACTCTGCCGACCAGGTAAAAGAGTACAGGCCAACAAATCAAGCAGGAAAAAGGAGGTAACATTGGAGCAAATGCTCACCACTATCTATTGCATTTTCCCTTTACCAGCTCCGTCAGTTACACCAACCACACAATTCTCCACTGTCACCCTCAGTGGGTGGATGGAGTATTGTGCCGCCAGAGGGTCATGCATAGCATCTCGTCTCAGAACAACAGTGGCCTTTTGGTCCCACGTGAAGATAATTAGTCAAAGATGCACCTATCCAGTGAAGCATATCCTGAGGCATCACATGCTCCATGGTTAGAATACCCCATGATCCTTATGATGTGGGTGGGTGTTTTGGAAATGTAGAAGTCAGATGTAAGATTAACAATTGGGTCCCGATTAGCCTCCTCTCCGTAGACTAATAGCTCGGCAATGCAGCAATATTGTAGGCCTATGACTCGACTTCCACCCAATGCCGCATCTCACATTTGACGACTTAACAATCCAGTAGTGTGATTCGAACTACCTCACACGCCACTCACTCAGTCACTCACACTCACACACTCACAGCCGTTACCAGGGGGGAAGGAAACGAATTCTGAGTAATCGAACCAAGTTAACCATCTGTGTTGTATGCGCGCTGTAAATAGGGACTCTACACCCTCGCACGGAAATTCAACACGCCGAAATCGGTTTACTGGTGACCGTCTGGGAATGACCGTCTGCATGTTTGTGGCTCATTCCCCTCTCCAACCACTACACCATGAACATCCACCTGTCTAATCATACCGTCTGTGCCGCCAGTGCCTCATCCCTTCCTACATCAACAAGGCCATTTCTCGACCCAATGTCTTATGGAGAAGTTCCTGCGTTGGCTGAGTGGCGGCAACACTGCTATTTACCAGTGCCAACACCATCCCACCACCACTGCTATGATTTGACGGGGGACTGCAATCCACCTGCACTCAGACGCAATAATTTGGTGCACTGAGAAGGAGGAGAGAGGTTTTACAAAGCACACTGCTGGTAGGTTAGGTCCTACGGTATTGTTACCGGCCCATTGACCTCGCTCTGCTAGACACGCCCAAATCATGGAATTTCTCCACAATTAAACACTGCCACTATTTTCCAATGGAAATTTTTACAGGCAATACAATAAGTTTAGCTCTTTTGGATTGCTCAACAAAACGCTACCCAAATATGTGTTCTGCTCCTCGGCAGACAGATCTACTTCCGCCTTTAATTTTGAAAACTAGTGCTTTCTTCTCCTCCCTGACAGCAGCGATGAGGAACCTCCCGCACTTCTTCGCCGAGGAGATGAGACACGATCTTCCCATAACCAAGGTGTCGGCTTTTCTCAACTCCGGTGTTCGCCCACCTGAAGGCTGGTAACGATTCGTTGAGGTATCCCCCACCAACACCACCACCGTTACTAACATTGCTACCAATGCTTTCGATACTGCCTGTCTGTTGTGATGAGACTGCAGGTAGGGGCACAATCTACACAGAGGGAAGCTGCATGAGCATCTACTGTGTTGCTACACATAATACTTGACGCCCGTCCACCCTAATGAACCTCCTCAGCAATAGATTAGACTGTGTGGTGATATGCGATGACTCGTTGAAGGGACATCTGCACACCCAAGTCAATATTCGCGACGTGATCGACGAAGTGGCTCCTTCTCCCCCATCATTACCACGTGGACGATTAGCCACTCACATCAGTGTCACCGTGTGTATGTGTGTGTGTGTGTGTAGTAAATCCTCCTCTCCTCCATGCGTCTGTGAAATAAAATAGCAACAAATTTACCATAAAAGCGTTAACATATACTACACTGTTTAAGAGGTCCGACACTGAAGAACCAGTGAATTGGAGCAGAACATCATTTCGGACACGGTATATGAATGGTCCCAAAATGCACTCCAATAGCTACAGACAGCTCTGGCTGCATAAAGGAATGAATGCACGATCCCAACATAAATAGTTTGACAGATGTTACTAACACTGATGGATGAGTGTTTCACAAACGACTGAATAATAATGAGGATGGATGCGTTAGAGGTGTGTGGATGCACACATACTATTATGATAGGGGTTAGAAACAAGAATGAACCAATGAACCACTAAAAAATTGCAAGCGGGCGGAATCAAACTTGGTAGACAACCACAATCAGGACCGACAAGTGGGAGGGAGGAGGCTCAGCGTAGGGACATTGACGAAAGGAGACTAGGTGGATGAACGATTGCTACGAAAATTCAGACCGAACGAATGGATGCCAGCAGATCCATTGATGGTTTTGTCATCCACATTCATCAACTGAAATTGGAGGAGATGCTTACATGAGTACAGCAAGGATGTGGTGCTCCACTGGTTGTCTACCACCCACAGCGCGCAGTCCCTCACGCATTCCAACACCCACATAACCATCGCCGCCACCGCCACCGCCGTCGCCACCACCACCGTCACAGGCAAGTGACTTGACCGCCACCCAAACGGCATGCAGTTGCAGCCGCGCCCACGACAGCTCTACACGCATCGGAGGCACCAGCACCGGCGAAGTCTTACGTAGCCGACCCAGCTCCTCTATCGTCGCCTGTTGTTGCTGACCTACTGGCTGCACCTACCAGGCTGTGAGCACTACTAATACATCATGAGTAGGGACCAATAACCTCACATCACAGAACACCAAAACAATGCTCAGCCACAAACCCACTACATAAGATCGTCATCACTCACAAATTTGGAACCTCATCTCAGTGGCATCTTTGTACGGTCGTATCAATTCTGCTACTAGCTCACCAATCCTCTGCATTTGCACACATGTTCCATTTAGCGGCATGGTTTGTTTGGCCTTTAGGAGGGATCACGTGATCCAGTGCGGCAGCAGAACCACAGCCCACCTTCAAGCACCCGTAGTCCTACACCCCTACCTCACCCCATTGCCTCTGTACTCTTACCTCCCCAACTTTTCCACTGAGGTTCAAGCGCACAACCCACTTCAAAGTTCACTGGACACGTGAATGCGCCACCGACTAACATTAAAAGGCAGCCGCACAATTTAGCATTCCGTATTCATCTTCTCAGTCACTATATTCATTTTTAGATTGCTTTCTTATAGTTCCGTAACAAATAATATGCTCATGAATGCTAAGCGTCCATTTCTGTCCGAATTTTAAATTAAAATGATTACGTATGTGAGTTTCGCTTAACAGACGGACCTCCTCTAGTTCCCGCATTACAGCGGCAAATGAGGGTTTCGATTTACCACAGTGACTCCTTAACAGACAAAGAAGCGCCTCAAACGCTGCTGAACGTGGTTGATTTGCCAGTGTTGGCGGCTTTAGCAGAGGAGTGCATTCCTGTCAGCTCATTGCGTACTTACACGATTAGTGAGTTCTCGCGAGTGATGAGTTCGACAATGTTCCACATCATGAAGTCGTCAGAAACAAAGATGCATCAACACAAAATACCCATTTCGACAACGATATTAGCAAAGCGAATGAAACCTTTGACTCTTTGTGCATTCAGGTACCGTTCTAAGCCTCTGGCCTATAGTACCATATGCATGTTAGCAGTACATCTTCTATACCGGTACGCCCTGTCATTTCGTAAAGGATGTCTTCAATCACCACACTGCACCACACTACACAGATCCCCAACTCTATCCCTACACATACCAATATTGCTACTTGGCAGGCGTCATCCCCTCGACGTTGGCATTGGCGTACACTCGAATTGCAGCAAATGACCAAACCGTTCAAAGTCTCCGAGATTCACAACGGGACTCTCCTTGATCACATCAATCACAACTGCTATTTATGCGTCTTGGGAAGTAAGTTAATCAATCACCACAATCCTTTATGTGCGGTGACAGGCCTGAGACAAGAAATGAGCATGACACTATTCGAGTGACCGGATGCTACGAACACAGCGGCATCACCTTCGCCTTGTCTTGCGCACATTCGAGCAAGTTGTTGGAAGTCAAAACAAACTGTTCAAATGCATTAGTAAACGGTGATGTGGCTTCTGTGCTAACACGAGATTTACTCGTCCTCTCATGTCTTGTTACTTAGTGTCCAGTAAGGCAGTTCCTTCCTGGCTGCAATCCTCGCACTCTCAGTTCCACTCCCTAGTATTCAAGCGCCATAAAGCAGAAAATATTTGTAAAACAAAGGACAAGAATCGCAGCCAATGAATAGAATTGAGGCCATCCGTAATCCAGATCATTTCTTGCGGCGAGCCTGAATCGGTCAGTAATTGTAAGCATGAGCTGGTAAATTGTTCCATTGCGAATGGAATTCAAATTTGTGTTAAGACACGATTTGAGAATGTCACTGATCTTCACTGCATGCGCCATGCTTCGGAGAAAAAGACGGAAAAGGCTAAGGCCCTTTCCAATAGATGCTCGATACCTTCGAAAGTAACATAAGCTCCCCACTCTTGTGCTCACGAGTATATTCCTACACAGTCAGACCTGCTTCAGGAATGACGTAGGTATCACCTTTCAAATACGCTAATCATAATTTTACCTTTCCATGTGATTTACAGCGGATACCAAATGTAATGACATTGAACTTACGGCGAAGCTAATCGACCTCTCTCACAAGGTGTGAGGAAAACAGCAAGGTTCATTAAGGATTCGACTTTGTCAAAAGAAAATTCGTGAAAACTCCTTTGGACTGGCAAATCGAATGGGTTCTTGGGTTGCAAATAGCATAAATATGGGATGTCGAACAATGTCCTAGGTTATATAAAGTAAAGAGGCACAATATGAGGATGTTGAGACCAACCATCTGCTGGGTATGTGATGATTTGGAGGCGAACAAAGCTTTCGGTGCTTCATGGTCGTGAGCATGGCCTGATGGCTGCGATAGTTGGTCTTGTTGACGAAGACAACCATTCTCCTACTCCAGGTGCAACTTTAAGTCGTGCGAGTAATTGAGCTGGATCAAGCATGCGAACTGTCTGCGGGTTGGCTACTAAATGGTGGCGGTGAAAATCCAGTCCAACAGTTGGTTGAGTTATGTGATTCTCGGGAAAATTCACCGCCGTTCAAGTCGATTCTGTTACTTTTCAGCTCCACGTCTGACTCACATCTCAGGCGCTTCGGTGAGTTCAATTCTCGTGTACTGATGGTCAACTCGAAAAATTACACAATAGTCTGTGTTCGTCACTGAGGCTGGAAGCATAATCAGCTCTATATGCTGCGACACCAATCAAGGCTGCTGTTATGCTGAATTCGCTATGGTGACAACGAACCCAGTCGAGGCGGTCCTAGCGTAAGTCCTTTTAATGAGTAACAAACATTTGTGCCTCTGTTTCAAAAACAACACAGCATTTGACTTCTGACACAGTTCCACTTTTGCAGCTGCGAAACATATTTTACGTGGCGAATGCTGAATTCCCGCAATTCAATGCAATGCTTCTGATTGTCCTTACACATGCCGATTCGAATAACTGTGAGTTAGTGAGGCTTACACTCATCGGATTATGTCCCACAGAGCTGCGACACGCTTGATCCAGACGGTTCTAGCCTCATGCAGTGTTGCAATATTCCACACCCTGCTTCGTCATCTATCCTTTTTTGGTCTATCAATCCATCGGCTCCTTTTGTCCAAAATTTCCGAGCGCTTGGTTGCGAATTCTGCAGTGTTTTGTGAGCGCTTTGCACCATCGACCTGGAAAATGTGTGCATGAGTTTGGACCTTGATCTGTTCGGTCATTACTGTTTTAGCGACCTCTCACCTCTCGGTTCACACCTGCTGGTGCACCACCAAAGTTGAGAGACGAGTACAGAATTTCATTTTGACAACTAACCTGCTGTGATTAAAAATTTGACGCATTTATAACGTTTAACTCGTCCACCATTGCCAAACATGCTGCGTTAGTTCTGTGGTAAAATCCTATCCTTTGCTTTATATCCTGTGTTAAAGGAGGCTATAACTTAGGACTACAGCAATGTGGGACTCAACTAAGCAACTTCCTTCTGAGAGCGTACAAATTTGGAGATAGCCTTGTTACTGTAAGTTGCAATTCAAATGGGGCACCACCGAATGCAAGACTATAGGCGTACGGGAACACTGTGCTCACTTATGGTTTAAGAGGGAACCGACAACCATTCTGTGAGCACGCTGTCGCTCGTTCACCTCCTTTTCATTGAGAGGTACTAGTTGCAGTCGCACCTGCAAGCAAACATTTGCCTGGACGTCGATATCGCCACCGGGGCTGAGGTGAGCCAATCACTTCAGTGTTTGAGTGCATGAGAGCATTTTTACACACTTTTACTTTGCATGCTTTAGACTACAGACCTATGCATAGGCACACACACACGCACACACTTGGGAGATACCACACATTCTTTTACACACACACACGCACACACAATACATGAATGTGGATGAACCAACGCACGCAAATGTGTATGTGCAGAGCCATTTCTCGATTTGCTGTCTAGGGAGGAGTCGTGTCGTAGAACTCGAAATCGCCATTTCTCCGACACTATGCGAGCATGCGTTGGTAGCTGTGCTCCTCCAATGCTATTTGAAATTCTCTACACTGACAGCAGTTTTGCAATACGTCCATGTGGCAGAGAAATTGCCGAGCATATGACTCAGGTGAATACAAGGCGGAGCATTGAGTAGCAGACGAAGTGCGAGCAGAATGCAAAAATAGAAAAGACGTAAACAGCCCACTCACTTGCCGAGTTTTGCTGGGGACAAAGCTCACTACGTTGAAGAGGTTGCTCTTCAATCCACTTGATGCCCAATTACGAGGTCACCACTAGGCATCAAATAAAACGCGTACACTTGAAATGCGTCCCCTCACTTCTTCCTATTTATTCGGCTTACACGAATTCACTCACCCTCTCAGCAGGCAAAACAGCAAGTCCGACAGTGTTCTTTTCTGGATGCACCCTTTCTTCACTCACTGCCATTGTTTACGCTGTTCACTCACAGTCGAGGTGCACACACCTTGTGTATTTGAAGTGGCATCCAACGAATATACGCAACAACCCACTTCAGCATTTACATCGACTCATTTTAAGGGCTTGCAGGCCTCACTCGATGGCACCACCACCCCCACCTACTTTAGATCTGACTGCACTCATCGATGCCTCACCATTCGTGCTTTCTAGGTGTCCTCACTCCACGCGTCACAGAAGTTCTTCCAAACGACATCCTTATGTGCTTGCACCTGCGGATTCGCTATTAGCAGGCAAGTTCTTGCGTCGCCCGTGCATATTGTGCATTAGTGTCTCTGATTGCGGAAAATAATATCACAACACACACAGACGCATGCGCACACATCTATGATGGATGGGGTTACTTTATGTGGCTGGCTTGCTCAGTAATGGTAGATGTACATGGCAGTGTGATGTACCTTCTTCAGTGCCACGTGGTACGTCACTTGAGGTCAGGTGAGTGGAAAGCGGTGCGCCGCGTAAGTAGAGGGGTCGGGTGAGGGACGAAGAAATGTTTGTCCACCTGTGTGGCATCACGGATCTCGATTCTTCTTAAGTTGGTCGACCCACCGCTTGCCTTTCTGACGTCTAGTGACGCAATATGTGGTAGCGTGGAAGGCAAATCTTCAGGCCGGGAGCAAGCACTTAAGCGAATGTGAAGCAGAGCTCAAGCTGAACAATTCTACGGTGATATAGACGCTGGCATGCCTCTCTTCTTTTGGTTCACAATGCACGCGAGCCTTGCACAGCGAGCAGGTCGGGAGATGATTTGACTTTGTCGGTGCCATGTTTGAGTGCACCAAAGCAAGCTGACTTACCTGCATGACTGTCTACCCTAATTACCAGCTGGTCTTCTCATGTGCTCGTATTGCCGAAAGGCCATTGTCAGCGCATCTGTGCGAATCGCACATCGCATCCAGGCAGCTGTGGTTAGCTCTTGATGTTAATTTTACTCGAATTTTAGAGGTTTTGTAAACCATGCAACGAAAATAGCATAACGGTGCACGGACCTTACCAGACGAATGTGTTTCTGGTACAAATGAACAATTTACTCTTATTGTGAGGCTCAGACACTCGTCATCTTTGCTATCCAACCATTTCTGGCCGAAAAAATTGCTCATCACATTGCACCTTGATCTCCTTTTTCCTGCTCTTATCAATCCGAATTCAATATGAAGTAAATGACTGAGTCTGCTTTTATTTACTGTGTTTTGCTTTGCTTTGCACTGCAATTTGGAATGTTAGGGTTGCAGCGAGCTTGTAAGAAAATGATGCCATTATCAGTTCATCTCCGCAAAACATCTCAATTCAAGCCCAAATGCCACATAAGCCGGGTAACCATGGCAAGCATAACGAAGCTACCTTCGCTTTACCCAAACAAACTTTGGTAAACAAAGCGTTTATTGCTTGGTTTAGATTTGCATTAGGAACTTGAGATCGAACGCCAGCGCAAGAAGTGGTAGTGGTGGGCGATGCGTCTTTGAGTGCTTGGGTGGCGTCGAGTGTTAGTGTCTACTGGATGAAAACAGACAATTCCGATTAAAGTGGTTTGTCCAGAACTTGCACCATTGAATTAAACTGATGGCTAAGGCTGATTTGCATATCCTTTTTGGCAAGCGTGTCAAATAAGGGCGCGTCAGATGCTTCATGCACCAAAGACTTGAAGATATGAAGTCATGCAGGTGAAGAGCAACCTCAAGTGCAGTACTTTACTTATGAAGATGTATAACAGGAGCTGTCAGCACTCTGTTTTGCGAATTTGCGTCGGACATAAGCTTGACTTGGGACTAAGTAGTAAGATGTGACTTGGAAAATAAGGAGACAACAGAACACATCACATGCGTTGCACTGGCATTAAAGGCATGGAAGCTGACATCTGTAATTTATTTGGCAAGTTTGGAGCAGTCGCGCATGCAGTCACAATGTTCTGCAAAGAGGCCTCAATAGAACCGCATTCTAGCTCGAATTTACAAGCGTTTGCACGTTTTCCTCTGCGAGGCCTCTGGACGTGGCGGAGTTCGTAATGCCTTTCGGCACAACGGAAGAATTGACCGCTTTCCTATGCTTGTATTTCTTGTGCAACTATTCCTACACAAGACATGCTCATTAGAGCAAGAATCGAGTAGGAAACGAGTTGCACTGTTATACCTCACAAATTGGGAGGAACGTGCGTCGGCACATCCAACCGTGAAGCCTACGTCGATACACCCCCCCTCGACCGCGAACTCAAACGTTGTGCTGCGAGCACAATGCCTCCACTGCACTGCATGACGGAGCACAGCCAACACTGCTTGGTGGATGGACGGGCACGATGTTAACACATTCGTCGATGGTGGTGTTGGCTGGCTGCGAATGGTGGCAACCTTAGCAAAACTGCGGTGCGGTGCAATCCTCTAAGATGCATCGTATGTCGAAACTTGAAATGAACTGAATTGTGCAAATCGGGGGGCCATAGACGGGCTCCATATCTTGGACGGTTTCCTCATTGTTTATTTGGTTGCTTATCTCAAAGCTCTAGAATGGATGCAGCAGACCTACTCGCCTGTTGCAGGTAAGCCAAAATCTCCTCGTGTTATGTCGCCCTTAATCAAGACAGCTTGGCGACAGAATGTAATGAGGAAAACGCCCATCAGCATCTAGCTTTGAATTCAAAGCATGGTTGTACTGAATGCGACAAACAGACTTCAAATGATTGCAAGGACCCTACGCTTGATATCATTCTGAATACACTGCCATTCACCATACTCCACTCATCATGACACCGTATCGACCCTCGATATAACGCAACGCGCATTGGACATCCGCTATTTAACCAACTTGGGTCCATTTGGGTTCACTTCTAAATTTTGTCGGTGCTGTTAGTAATGCCATCACAGCAACCAATCCGTCATTCATACTTTTAATCTGTACTTGAAAACTCTCCCCAAAGTACCCAACGGCCTGTCATCATTTGCAAACGAAGCATTCAAATTCAGCGGATGTACAAGGAAATTGAATTAAACCCGCCTTTGCTGGAATCACCTTTGTCATTCACAAGCTGCTGCAATTTGCACACCTGCAGTTAGGGCATGCATAATGCTTGCATTTCTTGGACCAAAACTTGTGTTGCATATCTCTTCCTGCTATGCTAACTGCCTATATTTGTTCGGGAGGTAAAATATAGCAAAGAAGAGCAGTTGGAATGAATCACACGACGAGGTTGGTGGTATCGTCGTACAGCCTACTATAGTATTTAAATAACGTGTGATCTATGGAGTCCTCATTTTCAGCAATTGGACTAAGGATGATCAGATCAGGTACGCAGAAGTCCTACCATTAGCAAGACAGATTAATTGCCACGAACATAGCTGACCATTGACTGAGTGATCTCAGAGGGTAGAAGTAAGAAATTTGAACTGTAATACCAATGAAATGAATACATTTAATCTCGTAACGCGTGGATTGAGCTTTCACCTGGCTAACACGCAGAGCAGTCACACGCGATGTTGACGCGGTAATTTAACGGTGCATTCGCGAGACTTCCTCAGGCTCCGAAGTCATGAGGGTGGCCTATTTAAACGCAGATGAAAAGATGTCACAATTCTAGCATCTAGGGAAGCTACTTCAATGAAGTTGAGTTATCACTTTGCAATGATATCACTCACACATATCCACGCACAGCGATTAAATTGGGTATTAATTTTCATCTGATAGTGTTATAGACTTCGAAAGTGCAGATTTATTACGTCAAGTGGAAATAGAAGTGGAAGTGCACTAGCGTAATGGCAAATGCACGTCCGCCTTGCAAAGTCAATGCCTCCACTACACTTCATATGCTACTCAAAACGCCGTTTTGAATTCACGCAGTTCATGTGCTTAGTACTTCCTTCTCCAACATGGACGTATCACGCACTCGCTTTCAGTGTGGAGGGTTTCAATTGCTTCACGAGGCACACAGCTCTACACACACGCTGACAAATTATCAGAGAAATGACGATTTCAATTTTATGCGCAGTGTGCTGAGATGGTCTGATGCACTGAAATACGGAGAAACTGTGAGGCCGTGTTAGTCTACCCGATGTACAGATGGCTCTTGTGACGACTGCTTCTAAATTAGCTGAAAATTCTAGCTTGCCCCAACATGGCAATGCTTGACCATCTTGACTTTCAGAAGGGCGTACCGATTTCCTTTTCTGGCATACAAGTGGATCATTTGCGCTTTACTTCCTCATTTGTTGCCTACTTTCCGTGGGGATTGGATGAACATTCGAAAACTTGCCTTCCAGTTTGAAAGACACGAATGAGTTAACGCTTCACACCAATCTTTTCTCAACTCCAAGACGGCATGATAAGGAGGTCTGCAGACGCATCTTATTTAAAATGCCATATTGTGAAATTGCATCAAGGATTGTGAAGCTACTAAAATTGTAAAAGGAGTAGGAATAGTTGAGCTTTAACTTGACTCTAACAATCCTCATGTGTCAAAGCAGCGCTCAGCCTGTAGCGGCCGTGCATTGCTACTACAATTGGCCACGACTTATTGCTTGCACAGGCAGTGCTGGCGGTGGCTTCGGTCACGGCATTCGGCGTAACTGGTCGAACTGCAGTAACCTTAATGGGAATCTTATAGTGGAGGCAGAGAAAGTGTTAATTTTGAACGGAAGCCAAGCTCCATTGTCGGTGGTTCGGGCACTGATGTGGGAGGGAAGGCACCGTCTGTGGGTAGTGGTGTTGATTCCACCCTTCATTTTCTTCTTCCTTACAAGAGCATAATTCCGTCCTCGGAGCTGCTGAGGAATGGTACAAATATGCAGATGGGGATTGTTACCAGAATGATCATGCGTTTTGTGTTACGCATCGTCTAGGCTGGTGTAGAACTGTTCATTTAAAGGCTCCTTTGCCTTTACTGCCAAACAGGCTGATGTCCTCACTACCCATACCCGCTCTTGTCAGTGAGAGTGTATTCCATCCCAGTGCTCTTTCCTTCTTTAAATTGTCAAATATTAGCATTATTACAGCCTCTGATGAAGGACCTTGCACCGCCAAGTACACCCCTGTTGTTGTTTCTAAAAGGTGCTATTGTGAAGGTCATAGATATCATCTATAATTCCTTTGGAAATGAAGCTACATGTTCAAGATTTGAAGTAGCAAAAGTAGGTTGTTTTGATTTATTCATATCTCGGCACTTGCCCGCTACTGCTGCATTAACACATTGACCATTTGTTGATCAGCATTCATCATCCTTTGCTGTCACTTGATACCGCCAGTGTCACAGTCAGATTGGTTGAAGTGATACTTACGTCATTCCTGAAGCAGGTCTGACTGTGTAGGAATATACTCGTGAGCACAAGAGTGGGGAGCTTATGTTACTTTCGAAGGTATCGAGCATCTATTGGAAAGGGCCTTAGCCTTTTCCGTCTTTTTCTCCGAAGCATGGCGCATGCAGTGAAGATCAGTGACATTCTCAAATCGTGTCTTAACACAAATTTGAATTCCATTCGCAATGGAACAATTTACCAGCTCATGCTTACAATTACTGACCGATTCAGGCTCGCCGCAAGAAATGATCTGGATTACGGATGGCCTCAATTCTATTCATTGGCTGCCAGCCTTCAGGTGGGCGAACACCGGAGTTGAGAAAAGCCGACACCTTGGTTATGGGAAGATCGTGTCTCATCTCCTCGGCGAAGAAGTGCGGGAGGTTCCTCATCGCTGCTGTCAGGGAGGAGAAGAAAGCACTAGTTTTCAGAATTAAAGGCGGAAGTAGATCTGTCTGCCGAGGAGCAGAACACATATTTGGGTAGCGTTTTGTTGAGCAATCCAAAAGAGCTAAACTTATTGTATTGCCTGTAAAAATTTCCATTGGAAAATAGTGGCAGTGTTTAATTGTGGAGAAATTCCATGATTTGGGCGTGTCTAGCAGAGCGAGGTCAATGGGCCGGTAACAATACCGTAGGACCTAACCTACCAGCAGTGTGCTTTGTAAAACCTCTCTCCTCCTTCTCAGTGCACCAAATTATTGCGTCTGAGTGCAGGTGGATTGCAGTCCCCCGTCAAATCATAGCAGTGGTGGTGGGATGGTGTTGGCACTGGTAAATAGCAGTGTTGCCGCCACTCAGCCAACGCAGGAACTTCTCCATAAGACATTGGGTCGAGAAATGGCCTTGTTGATGTAGGAAGGGATGAGGCACTGGCGGCACAGACGGTATGATTAGACAGGTGGATGTTCATGGTGTAGTGGTTGGAGAGGGGAATGAGCCACAAACATGCAGACGGTCATTCCCAGACGGTCACCAGTAAACCGATTTCGGCGTGTTGAATTTCCGTGCGAGGGTGTAGAGTCCCTATTTACAGCGCGCATACAACACAGATGGTTAACTTGGTTCGATTACTCAGAATTCGTTTCCTTCCCCCCTGGTAACGGCTGTGAGTGTGTGAGTGTGAGTGACTGAGTGAGTGGCGTGTGAGGTAGTTCGAATCACACTACTGGATTGTTAAGTCGTCAAATGTGAGATGCGGCATTGGGTGGAAGTCGAGTCATAGGCCTACAATATTGCTGCATTGCCGAGCTATTAGTCTACGGAGAGGAGGCTAATCGGGACCCAATTGTTAATCTTACATCTGACTTCTACATTTCCAAAACACCCACCCACATCATAAGGATCATGGGGTATTCTAACCATGGAGCATGTGATGCCTCAGGATATGCTTCACTGGATAGGTGCATCTTTGACTAATTATCTTCACGTGGGACCAAAAGGCCACTGTTGTTCTGAGACGAGATGCTATGCATGACCCTCTGGCGGCACAATACTCCATCCACCCACTGAGGGTGACAGTGGAGAATTGTGTGGTTGGTGTAACTGACGGAGCTGGTAAAGGGAAAATGCAATAGATAGTGGTGAGCATTTGCTCCAATGTTACCTCCTTTTTCCTGCTTGATTTGTTGGCCTGTACTCTTTTACCTGGTCGGCAGAGTGAGCACACAAAATCATATTGTGATTGGAAAAATGACAATTTCTTGCAGCAAGAGTAGATATTTAGCGACTTCACGGTGGTCAATTTCCTTCTAAATTGTTTTAATTCACTTGAGCTGCACGGACTCGGAAGTAGAGGTGGAGTAGCGAATAGAAGTGCTGAATGGAGTGCTAAAGGTTCTTTTACGCTGTGAGTCGGAACACTTTGCTCGTCTGGCGTGGTATGGCTCAACTCTCACCTTCACCCAACCCGTAACTGCTAGTGTCGCTTCGCGACTAAAGCTGCGGTAACTGCAACTCCTCTTCCCCCTTCCTTAATTGTGCAAATTTACTTGCATTTCAATCCCGTCATCACCATAGCTGTCTCCTCGACGACTGCGGCTGAATATAGCGATACAAGTGTGCCTCGCACATTCACGCTCTAGTAGGCTAAGAATATTGAGTGCACGCAGCAGTGAGCTTGTTATGCCTTCCTTAGCAGTGGTCCTGAGCCCACCGCCCAATCAGCCAAGTAGTCGAATTCATCGATGGTACGCAGTGCAGCGAGAGATGCTCATTGTTGTCTTTTTGGATCAACTGTTTTCCGAGTCAGAGGAAGTCACTGGTAGATTTAAAAATGACCTGTGATTTGAAGAAATGCTTTGATCCATATGGATGGGCAGAGGAGATGGGGTGCGTGCGTTGCCTGTCACTACGTTCGAAAACATTTAACTTGGTGGGTGAAGTATCATTTGTGGCGTACGGTGTTGCGCTCACGTCCGCATTACTAACAAATGACAAGAGGAATGCTACCAAGACATGGTCTCCTTTTATCTCCCCACAGTTTGTTGATTGCCTGGTTCCCGATGAATCGTTTTTATGTTTTAAACACAAAGCGAACAAAGACATTGCTTATCGTGCAGAGGAGCACTGTGGCTAACGTGAGTGTGGCTGATGACAGACGAAATTGCGCATCTGGTGAAGACTAAGCCTCACTCAACCACAGAACAATAAAGGCATGACGGTTGTAGCAAGTACTCATTATTTAGGGAGGAGAGAAGAAGAACCTCCTCGTCACCGTTCCCACTCTGTTGCACTGGTGATGGCAGCCTCCTGACCTCCGCGTTTACAGCCCTCACTAATGGGCGTTAGCCAACCCAATTGATCACATGGTGAGCAGACCATCAGGTGAGAAATAATGTGATGTGAGAGGATATTGCGAGAGTTCAATAATAGGAACCTTAATAGCCTCGCCAGTTGACTGGCTAGCACAATGACATTAGCCAATGATGACAATGCGTAACACGCCACAGTTGAGCATTACAGTGCTACACCCAAGAGGCAGGATAAATACCAAGCTGCAAGTCAACTTGTCGATGTTGAGAGTACGTTTGGAAGCCATTCATGCTGTTGTCATCGCTACTGCTGCTGCTTGCTCTATGTCTGCTGGGACTGCCAGCACCCTCAGAAGAGAAGGTAAAGGTGGCTGGCTTCAATGTGCAGGTGTTCGGCAAGAAGAAGTCGGAAGATCATGAAGTCATGGACATCCTCGGTAAGGTAGGTGGCGTCACCGTGTTGGCGTGTTAAGCGTCTCTAGATTATTAGCGGGTATGACGGTGTATTCGTGCAGGAGATAAGAGACGCCTCGGGACAAGCTTTTCCGAAGCTCGTGAACATTGTCAGCGCTGCCTCTGGGTGAGTGAGCCTTTGTGCATTTATGTGTTTTTGATCCTGCTCCCATAATGCGTCTACTGGCATAGACATACTGGTTAGTACTTCATCTAGTCTAGTATCACTTCGCGTCATAACCAAATGCATGGCTTTATACTGACTTGGGAGATGATAGGGACGGATATGTTACTCGGTGGCACTGCGTTGGTTACACAAGCCGCACATTGAGGAGGCGAGAAAGCACATACATTACATGAGCATTGGAGAAAAAGGGAGGGGCGCATCCGCATTTCTGTCCTCGTCTGCGGGAGAGCACTTAGAGTTCATGGTCAAGCACCTTTATTCATAACTGCTGGATGTTGTTTTCAAATGGCATGACAAAATTAATTGCCTCGGGGATAGAACAAGTGCATAGAGAAGAGTACTAACGCCTTTAAAGTAAGAGGGTGCATCAGTGGTATAGACTAGTTGGGTCTCACAAAACAATGGAAATGAGGATGGAGTTGAATGAAGAAACTGGACACAGTCAAAATGAAGCTATGCTAACGTACACATAGACAGAACTTGTAATGCGTTGCTTGTTTGATGTGGGTTTGATGCGAGGAAGACTTGGACACCCCACCATTATACCCTCATGTGTAGGCTGGATTCCGTAACATCACTTGCCACGTCGAAGACACCTATTCTACCCCACTGCTATTATGACTTTGCTCGTGGGAACGACGTGACAAGAAGGACTAGACACCCAACCCCACCCCACGGAGTCTGTCATAATCTCCACCTCTTTCACGTGACTGTGCTTCTACACCAGTACTCCTTACACTAGTGATCAACTTGTGCAATTACCAGCACATCTCCCTCCCCTCCCTTCCTATCCTCATGCAGTTTCCATGCCTTGCGTAACTCTAGATCCAGCAGAATTGCCTAGGAATATCAGTGGCGTAACAGGTAGGTATTTTTTCGATTGTATGGGGATTCGGTGTGTGCTTACAGCGCCAATCACTTCTTCATGACTGTCGCCGTAGGTTGACTGAACTCGTCTCAATATGCCAATTCCAGGAACACACGTAAATCATTCGCAAGTTGTCTGCTTTATAGCCATTACCATAGCAGATGAACTGAAGTGGTTGGCCATTTTCGCCATTAGAGTCAAGGTTAAATACCACCTTGCCTTAGCAATAAGGAGGGGAATGAATCCGTTCTTGACCACAATCTGGGCCATCGACAGTTCTGTTGGGTCGCCATATGCAGAGACCTCAACTTGAAAGCCATCAGAGGTTGATTTGAGAGTGAGAGGAAGTCGCTAAACTGGAGGAAGACACTGAGCACCATGCACAGACTATCGCCTGACGAAGCCCATGCGCGCCCGCTGGCAATCATTCAAGTCTTGAGTGCTCCGGCTATCAGATAGCAGCGTTGTGAATAGTATCAGTAGTCGTACCATCCACTGATTGGAGTTGACAAACGAGCCCTCACATTGGTAGCGAGTGTGCTCGCCTAGTGGACGTGTTGCTTACATCGGGATTGTGCTCGAACTCGTAACTGCGATTGAATGGACACGGATGTTATCTGTAGCTGACCGCGACATAATGGTCTGCATGGACCACTCCTCTCCGTTTCGCTTGGAATAAAGCAAAGTCTACTGTTCGTTGCACAGCGTGATGTCTGGACTGCGTGTGGTACTGAGAGTGTGCTGTGATGACTGTGGCGACTGTCATGTGATAGCTGGAAAGTGAGGAGCGACGCTGAACTGAATGTGGTATGCCGCAATCCTCTGCCATTCATTCCGATATAGCCGACATCCTAGTTGTGCGCAGCTCACCTTCGCAAATTAGATATATAAGAGCAATGAGAAGGCTTATCAGATTCCTCCGTGGGCTAGAGGATGTGTGTTTTTCGGAGTGAATAGGCTGTAGTGCTGTTAGCCGCATTAAATGGCGCGTCTTTTTAGAGCATCAACTGTCCCGTGCACCCTGATGTATCAATAGGGGGTAGGAATGAACTGATTATAGCATCGTTCGGCCTACTTCAGCGAACCCGTATCAAAGGAATCGTCCACGCTCTTGATGCGCCGGCGAATGGTTAGGGCCGATGCCTAAGTAAGACGCTGCACTCAATACCGCTCGGTTCACTTCTTGCAGCTAATATTGGTGGCAGTGCTTGCGGTGGAGACGTGCTCTCCTTACCATAGGAAGATATGGCAGCAAGGAGGCGCACGGTGGGGCCACTGCGAATCGAGAACGCATGAGACGTGAACAGAATGATTATTCCCTCTCGTCCACTAACTTCTAGGCTACTCAGTCCAAAATCGCTGCTATGGGGTGCTTATTAACCCCATTGAAGTACAGAATCAGGGTCTCTCTTCCGATGCCGTCACCTATTCGCCTTTAAGGCTCAAAATGGGAAGCTACACCCGAGAACGCTCCAATGATCGATGTGGTGTCTTTTGCGCTTATGCGTCTGCATTGCTGCCAGGCCTTCTGGATGCGATCTTTGATAGCTTTCATCTGATAAGCGTGTGACGCCATTACTCAGCGCTTGGATGTCGTCGAGTTGAGTGATGTTTCGCCAGCTGCAATCAAGGCATTGAAGTGAAATGCTTACTAATTCACCCTTCAACTTTGTAGCGTGACATACCGAGGACTTATGGGACCGCGGAAGGGAAGAAGTTCGTCCAAAGAACAGATTGGATTAATCTACAGGTAATTTATGCAGCCGTTATCCTTACTGTGGATTCGAGTGACAAAGTGCATGGGGAAGCATCTTGATATTTGCCTATTGATCGGCATCTTGATGCATGATTTCTTGCAAGCCAACTAGTATTTTGAACATTCCTACATGCGCACATGTGCAGAGCGAGAGAAGCGCATGCTGTTCAAAGCAAGTGTTGGGCAGATGGTAACGTGTTTCGCAGATGTAGGCTCATTCCTCTCCACTTGGCACGAATTGGCAGCCATTTGGAGCCTCAATTGTTCGGTTACAAATCGATGCCACCCAGCCCTGTTCCTTCATTACTTTGTCTGCCTACTTGGCTTCCGATGCACTCGCCTTGGCAATTCACAATGACCCCTGTTTCTTGTCTTTAGACCAGATAAAATTCAGTTTGTTGGCACTTTTCCGATGGTGACCAAATCGGCGGCATTTGAACGACCACCGGACTGTTTTGTTTTGATAGTTAAAGAGGTGCGTCTACTTAATTATTCATAATTTGTTTTGATACAAGGGACGCCTTCACAAGGCTAGTGCAGGCAAATGCTGTTCTACAGGTCCGCTAGTATGCGTCTATGCTGAAGATGCCAGAGGCGATAATAGTAGGGCAGAAATGTGGATTGGTGATGGGGGGAAGGGCATCAGTCATCGACTTCGTGCGCAACTAAGCCAGTATTTGACTACAGCGTCAGCAATCGCACTTAACTATTCCGTTGGATCTAGATTTCCTTTTGTTCGAGTGCTGCGGTGGAGGAGAGAGGATTACGCTGGCCTAACAGAAGTGTCAACGAATAGGAGATGTTCTTAAAAAGTAGGTGGGAGGAGGACTTTACGTCCGTTTCTCCCTGCCGCACTGCCCCACTGTTCTCATTTTAGCACTGCCCATCAATGCCTGGATGCAGGAGGTAACCCATGCTCACCTCATTGCCATCTTCTTAGAGAAGGTGTGGTAGACAGCTGCGTAACGAGCTTACTGGAATGGCTCACAGCTGTGGCCAGCGTCGCATTACTTGTCAATGGCATTGTTGCGGAAGAAGAGAGTGGGGGCATTTGGCGAGGATGAACATCATTGCAGTTCTTGTGCTATCATAGCGCTTTCCATAAGGTGACATGGACATGGCAATGAAGTCGTTAATGATAGAAAGGCTGAGGCCGAACTTAGACTCTGCCTTGAATAGAGGCACTTGAGGTATAGACCTCCTTACCACCCTGCGAAGAATTTGACTTTCCCGAAGGAATGCGAATGGATCAACCAATCCTCGAATGCTTGCACGCAAATAAGGAGACGAATATTGGTGTGGAGACGAAATCTGTAGATCGCGACGAGCTCTCCAGAGCCAATTGCGCACACATTCAAAACCATAACTATTGTGCTTTGGAGAAATAGGTGAAAATGAGCGGCTTTTTTTTGTAGACTGGTTTAAGGGTGGGAGTTTTGGCAGTCCACATCAGCCCGAAAAATGTCAAACTGGAAATGGAGGCCCTCTACACTGTTGCACCGGAGTGTCAGGCAGCCGCAGCCACTCAAGTAAGACCATTTCCATAAGGATTTCGTTGAGCAGAATTTTATTTGTCAATTGCATTCCCTTTTCATCCATCTGAAGGCCCATGCGCTTTAGATGAATTGAGTTGGCGTCTATGGTAGTTTGGCTAATAAAGAGGCACTCATGGGGAATGCTGCAGCACCTGATGTGGTTGAGGCATCCCAATCACGCGGAGTATATGTGGCATAACTGCGCATAAGAAGCAGGAGAATGTAAGCTGTGTAACCCCCAAGAGAGAGTTGAATTGCAGCAGGATGGAAGAGAGATCTCATTGTGATGAGAATCCGTCGGCACAAAAGTCAGCTACGCTGTAGAGACTCTTGAAGAGCTACGATTTTGTCCACGGTTTCTGTTTAACCTTCATAGGATTTGGTCCTTCTGGGTGATATGAATGCCGACTGCGGGTACCTTTCCGCACGTGATCTATATGGGTTGCGCTTGCGAACCGACCGCCAGTACAAATGGCTCATCAAAGATGGAACGGACACAACCGTAGCCAAGTCAAACTGTGCCTATGACAGGTGGGTTTTGCTCCGATTGTGTGACATCTCTTTCTCTGGCCGCATTTTCTACTCCTGAGTGTACTTTTAGCTTTATCTTTTGACGAGTGTGCTAAGTTTGAAATAGCTCAAGTTGCGTAGATGTGATTGGCAGTTTGCCCTAGCAACTAGGCCGTATTGAGTGTCATTCAACCGTGAGGAGCTTGTGAAACAACTGAGAAGTCTTCGTCTGCAAGGCAGTGGTTATTGCTGACGTGTTAGTTCTCCTGCCTTCACGCAGTGAAATAGCCTTTTATTGTCCAAAGCTGAGTTAAGTGTAGGATTTGAAGACGAAGTCGAAGTAGGGTTACGCAAACAAGGGCCTTGTGGTAAGTCCTTAAGGATGTCACTCTCCTGCCCGCCTTTCTGTTACCTTTTCCCACCCATCCGTTTTCCCACATCAATACGCTCAATTCTTCACTCAGTGGTGTTGTCTGTGTTGCCTATCCAACGCCTTTGCATCCTCGTAATCGCTGTTGCTGTTACTGCCACAGTGATGATACAATATCAATATGTGGCGTTGAAAATCACTGAGCACAGGGTGGACGAAATTCCGGATTTGAGCTGTGCTTTCTGCTTACGCCACCTCGTGTGTTGATGCGTTGGCTCTTACGGGCAGCGCAACGTCTCATTTTACTTCTCATCTGTGGGCAAAAGCCCCAACAAGAACATGACTTTTTATGGCAACCGAATACCGTATGATCTAGCACTCACCACTGCTTCCCATCAGTGCAACATGGGTGCCAAGTACGGAGGAGAGTAAGTTGTGTGGGAACAGGGGTAAATAAGAGCGAGATGTGGGATCAAAATTGCTGCATAATGACTAGGCAGTGGAGAAGCATGCGGCTCATTTGCTTGCTTCATTTCAGTCTATCAGACTTTATGTTATAGTCACCCTCCGTTTCAAGTGGATGATTGCCTCTCTTCTCCACCTTTCGAGTAACCACTATCAGTTTGAGTCGCCGTCTTGGTTGATGCGATTTCGCAGATGAGATTGCCTTTTGGATGTCATCTTATGTCAATATTTGTACAGTGCATGCCCTTTGACTAGAACAAGTCTAGAGGACACCCTGCCACCGATACCTAGAAATGACAGCACTGTTATACCGCATTTCCACGACAGCTTCATGCTTTCATGCGAAGCGCCTTGAGAAATGATGCTTGCGATGCGTGTTGGTAGCAAATTGTGGATCCCACTAGAAGAGGTCATGTTGGAAACTGTCGACGCTGCATTCTGAATGCTTTGCACTGCGTGTTTGGGTTCTATAACCCACCGAGGCCATTTCGGTGATTTTTGTTTGCGTTTGTGGTGTTCTGAAGTCGGCTGACTCCAATAAGTATGCTTTGATAGTGCAATGGAGACATTTGGTTCTGCAGGAGGCTTCCTTAGGGATGTGAGCAGATGGAATGCTAGGGCAGATTATTGACCATATGGAGGGATGTAGGCCAGTGGCATGGACGGAGGTTATGCCACCTAGCGGAAGTGCAGAAGCTCGGGCCCAAATATCTCACAAAGCAAAGTCACAACCAACTACTAAAATACTGCAAAACGAATCACTCCTCCCTCCAATGAAAGAGAGAGGAATAAACAGCAAAGTGTTGGGGAAATGCGAGGGTGAGATGGTGCATGGACAAGCACGAACTGACTGCATTGTGATTTGCAGGGTGATAGTGAAGGGCAGCGCACTGGCTAAACGGATTCCCTCTGCCTCTCCTTACAAGTTCGATAGGGCCTATGGGCTACCACCAAGAGAGGTTAGTTGCTGAGTTGTCCTTTTTATCAACGCTTACTGCCATCTTGCATGCTTCGATGCAGCATTAAAGTTAATGCAGTGTTGTTCATGGTGACGCATTCTACACGACGTTAGCGGCTAATGCCGATTGAAATGCTGATACCGTCCAGCTGTTCTCCCACTGACATGTGACACTGATGTTGATTTTATTGTAGGCCAAAAGAGTAAGCGATCACTACCCAGTTGAGTTTGAAATTCATTGAATCGACGCAATGTCTGGCGTCGTCATTACGGACACAATACCTGCCAATCACCAAACCACATTTACCATGTCTCCTACTTTCCTTCAAACTGATTTGCATTTTTGTACTGTTGACTCTTTGTTTGCCATTTGACATTGCGCCTAGATGCCATTATAGAATTGTGAAAATGCGAAGTTAGTTGGTGTGGCGGGGGGCGAAGGGGCGACACACTGCCACACTCTCAACTTAGTCCATACCACCCTCCTTTGTTTTCTCCTGATGATGCCGACGACGACGACGACTATGGTGATTATGGTAATCCTAAAGGCTGCAAGAGATGGTGGCATTCCGTGCGTGTGCGGATAATTCAAGAAAAATGATGACGTGCGAAGGGGAGCAGTGGAGCGGGAAGCAGGAGTGTGATAGAAGCGGATGTGGTTGGACTAGAGCAGGGTGGGATAGCACAGCGCGGGAGGGTGTTTGGTTGTAGATGCCTAGAATACACACATTACTCAAATTATGCCCACTTTTCAAGCTCACCGGAAGTCCGCTTTTGGTTGAGGTTTAGGTGGAACAACCCAATGAATGAATTTGTAAGGATCATTGAGATGACGATGCACAGTTCAAGTCGCTGTGCAGTTGTGCATTTGTGCAGTGCTGGATGGCCATCGTATTGTCTTTCCGACTGTCCTCGCGTGAAGTTCGTTTCGGTCGAATGCTTACGACTGCAGAAATAGAAACATGATCCCATGAGATGTCAAATGCCGACATGACTTAGGCTAGTCTGCTCTACGAATCGAGTCGAAATCTGTAGCAAAGCAGGAGTAATCACTCGTCCGAGAAGATGTAGTGCTCGGTTGCGCAATCGACTGATTTGATATTCCCTTATTCACCTCATATCTCAGTGGTTATGCAAAACTTATGGTACTTATCATAGCCCTTGCATATTAGCAGTGGCCAAGTAAGGTGTTCACATACAGTAAAATCATACAGAGTGGAAATGTGGAGGGATAGAAAGGTGGACGATTGGGTCTGGCCTGCTTGCTTCGATGGGTAGAATTTGCTCTAATCTGCAACGAAGACTGATAAAAGACCGTAATGGTGTTTATGTCAGAGGGCCAAATAAGCAAAGGAGTAATGTTAGCCCACAAGAATTGTAAGACTGTATCTGCCTATCCCATTTATACGACTCTAACGCTTCGACTAATTGCCTTTTTCCTCTAACTGCTTTAACTGCAACTTCAAAGTGACATGGTGAAGGAGTCTGTCAGGTTGCACCAAATCTGCACACCGCCGTGGTGAGTACAACTTTAGGCTTCACTCTTCCAACTATTAAAGCACACAGTTGGATTTTGATAGAATTTGTTTGAAATGGGTTGGGGGTTCAGCTTGCTCAACCTGAAAATTCTTGCCGATCTCAACCGTCTTTTTGGCAACCTTATGCAATTTGTCGCGTAAGTTACCGTCAGAAGGTCTTATTTTTTCCTTCTCTGGCATACGAGTAGATCGTTTTCGCTTTATTTCATAATTTGTTGTCCATTTCCTAGTAGGAATAAAGTAGGGGGTCGAAAACTTACGTATCGATTCAGTACACAATTCAGTAAATGGTCTACATTGATCGTTTCCCAATTATAAGTCGGTACAATACAAGGTTTGTTGATTAGTTTGAATTAAAGTGTCATACCGTTGGAATTCCATCATAGGATGTAACACTATAAAGAATTTGAATAGGTCTACGAATCATCGAGATGTAAAGTGCCTCTAGTGTAAAGGTACGTTTATAGTGAGCGTAAAATAGAGCTGAGAGTGTAGGAATGTGTTGGCGATTGGTGGCTGACTGGAGAAGGTGGGCGATTGTAATCACTTCTGGTTGACCAGCCTTTCCATCTAACGACTAAGCGCATCAAAGCCACCAGTACTAGGGGAGCGAAGATTGAAGACGATTCGCACAACAGCGAGAAGTTAGTTTTTAGCGAAGGCGTAATCGGCAGTCACGTAACCCGTAGGAGAGAGGGCGTTCATCTTGAGGCCAGGCGGTGTCATATGGCGAGTCCTTATGATGTTAGTCGGTGGCGCATTCACGTGTCCAGTGAACTTTGAAGTGGGTTGTGCGCTTGAACCTCAGTGGAAAAGTTGGGGAGGTAAGAGTACAGAGGCAATGGGGTGAGGTAGGGG
>JADWOT020001457.1:88595-158000 GCA_036345935.2 Taenia hydatigena
ACTCTGACTTATCCATCCTTACATCCATTGCCATCTGTAAAACACTCAATTATTTGTACCAGAAGTACCCGCCATACTATACATGGTTGCATCGTGCGTTCATTGTATCTTTTGAGCGCATGTTGGGACCAATCATCTACCTTGTCTGAAACAATGCTCATCTCGAAGTCACTCGTTTGTCAATGTCGGATGTCCTAATGAATGCAGGATTTGTCAATACTTTCATGATGAACCTTTTTTGACTTCATTCTACCGATGCGTGGGGCAGGAAGGGATCTGAGACATTTTTGCACGGTGACACTGACATAGGTGGCTCTTCTTCAATCTGGTACTGGTAGGTGAGACTTTTTCGTCGATCACGTTGCGGACATTGACGTAGGTCTGCAAACCTCCCTTTCCAGAGTCATCATATTTCACCATACGTCGCATTCTATTGTAGATTAGGTTCATTTGGATGAAAGAGCGTCAAGTGTTATGTTTAGCAACGCACTAATTGTCCATTTAATCCCTTTCCTGTGCAGATTGCGCTCTTAAGTGCAGGCTTGACCACCAACGGACAGGTGGCAATGGAGACATTGGTAGTAATGCTGGTGACGGTGGTGGTGGTGGTGGTGGTGTTGGTGGCGGTACCTCAATAGACATTTGCCAGCCTTCACTTCTGCGAACACCGGTGTTGAGGAAATACCTGACGCCGCGGTTATCGGAAAATTCCCGCATGGTACATATGACGAACTCATAAGTGCAGTGCTTGAATCCCACTTCTCTTGCGACGAGTCTGCACCATCGCAAGCAAGTTCTAGCAAATAGCGCAAGAAATCTTTGCAAGCGAATTCAGTGCATGGTGATTGAGGCATGATTTTGATCTCAAAACCAAATGACGAACAATACTTCAGCGTTGTATGCTCGAAATGGAAGCGTGATTTACTATACATACCCTTCTGACACCTCAAACCAGCCTTTTGCTCGCATGCCTAACCTAAATTTAAGCAGCACAAACCGCGGGTGGCCAACACGTCTGCTAGCTGTCAATGTGATAGAATGAATGAGCGAACGCCAGGCTTCCCCGTATATCTGGGCGACTGAGATCACGACATGAGTATTTTGAACACTTCACTCCATCATCCTTCATGCAAACGACATAGACATGCCACCTCGAAATGTCTACTGATTGCTTGTACTAAAAATGGAGGCTGCCCGTACGGCTGCTGTTGCTGCAAAGAGCTGCGAGGAAAGACAACTATATAGTGTAGAGATGTGTAAGAAGAGGAAAAGAGGAAAATTTCTTCGTCATTATCAGAAGTAAACGACGATCAGATGGTACAATTGCCTATGACACTTCAAAATCCTTCAAGAAGCTGAAAGCAAAGAAGACGGGTTGAAAGAAAATACCCCGCCTCACTTTCATCTTTGCCGTGGTGACCGCATGATTCACACTTCAAAGTGCTGGCATTTCACCCACCATTGGCATTCCAAGTTTGCTGCATTGAAGTCACGAAGCAAATTCTATGAACATGCATAAGGCTCTGTCTGATGCTGCGAAATGGCCTCATCAGGGACTTTTGCCATCACTACTGAAGAACTCGCCAAGCTAATGACGAAAAAAGAGAGCACTAACACCAAGCGAAACCCGCGTTTTGAGTCGAAAGACACAACAGGACCTCAATGAGTGGACGTTTGAAACGAAGATAGAGTCTGGCCATTGATCACAGCTAAAACTCAACGTGGGCAAAACAAAGAAGTTCACGAAGCTTGAAACGCTCGTAATCACCAAAGGACACAAAAGGTAGGCCAATAAAATCTCAAAATACTTGTGGGCTAAAATTACTCCTTTGCTTAGTTGGTCCTCTGAATAGGTGGATGATCGATTGCTACGAAGATTCAGAGCGAACAAATGGATGCCAGCAGATCCATTGATGGTTTTGTCATCCACACTCATCAACTGAAATTGGAGGAGATGCTTACATGAGTACAGCAAGGATGTGGTGTTCCACTGGTTGTCTACCACCCACAGCGCGCAGTCCCTCACGCATTCCAACACCCACATAACCATCGCCGCCGCCACCACCGTCACAGTCCGGTGCCCACATACAGAATACTTCCTACTCCTCGCAATCTGTACCAACAACACCTCATCACGATCGCAAAATGCGACTGTATGATCAATCCTCCTCCCCAACAAGATGAAACGTCGCATTAAATGCAAAGAAGAGATTCGTCGATGCCGGTACAACAGACTACGTCCTACTACCATGAAGTGCCCACATAGAAAATACTTCAATCTCCTCACACTATCTACCGCCAGCACCTCATCACGATCGCAAAATGCGACTGCATGACCAATCACCCTCTCAACAATATAAAATGTCATACCAAATAAAGGAGAGATTTGACTGTGCCGGTACAACAGACCACCGCTCTACTACTCTCTAGAGATGACCACATTGAGCATACTTCCAACTCCACAAAATCTCTACCGCCAGCACCTCATCGCCATCGCGAAGGGTAACTGAATGACTAATCCTCCCTCTCAACAATGTCAAACGTCATATCAAATATAAAGTGGAGATTCGTCGGTGCCGGCACAACAGACTACCGCCCTTCTACTCTCTAGAGGTGCCCACATAGAGAATGCTTCCAACTCCTAACAACCTCTACAGACAGCACCTCATCGCGATCGTAACAGGCTTCTGCATGATTAATTTTCCTTTTCAACAATATAAAACGTCATATCAAATAAAAAGGGGAGATTTGTCTTGTGCCGGAACAACAGACTACCGTCCTACTATTCTCTAGAGGTGTCCACATACAGAATAATTCCAAATTTTCACAATCTCTATTGCGAGCACCTCATCACGATCGCAATAGGCGACTACATGACTAATTCTCCTTCTCAATAATATGAAACGTCATATCAAATATAAAGGGGATATTCGTCGGTGCCGTTACAACAGACTAACGGACTACTACTCTCTAGAGGTGCCCATATACAGAATACATGCAACTTCTCACAATATCTACCGCCAGCATCTCATCACGATCGCAAAAGGTCAATGCATGACCAATCGTCCCTCTCAAAAATATAAAACGTCATAACAAATATAGAGATATTCGACCGTGCCGCGAGAACAGAATACCGCCTTTCTACTTTCAATAGGTGCCCACATAGAGAATACTTCCAACTCCTCACAATATCTACCGACAGACCTCATCACGAACGCAAAAGGCGACTGCATGACCAATCCTCCCTCTCAACAATATCAAGCGTCATATCAAATATAAAGGCGAGACTCGTCGGTGCCGGTACAACAGACATCCGTTCTACTACCATGACGTGCCCAAATAGAGAACACTTTCAACTCTTCACAACCTCTACCGACTGCAAATCATCGCCATCGCAAAAGGCTACTGCATCATTAATCCTCCCTCTCAACAAGATAAAACGTCTTATCAAATATAAAGGAGAGATCCATCTGTGCCGGAACTACAGACTACCGTCCTACTACCATGAGTTGCCCACATACAGAATACTTCCATCTCCTCACACTCTTTACCGACAGCAGCTCATCACGATCGCAAAAGGCCACTGCATTACTAATCCTCCCTCTCAATAAGACAAAACGTCATACCAAATAAAGGCGAGATTTGACTGTGCCGGTACGGCGGACACGTCACCATTATAGCACCAATTAATATGGTTTGTTAAAGTTACAAGTAGTCAACCTTTGCACGTAGGTCATTAGTCAGTTATGGTTAGTTTAGAGAAGTACTCACAAGGTAACTGCTTATGGCATAAAAATCATTTGAACTATATCGCTGTGCTGATTGCCTAACAAATGCTTTGAAAACATTTTTAAGTTATAAAATAAAATGCTTTTTGCTGTGATTCTTGATTTCAATAGCAGTTCCTGCGATAACCATTTCTTTCATCGTACTTAAGGCCCGTTTTATGCATCCAGCGGCTTTGATGTGATGGTTGCCGTGCTTTGTGTGCGGTTCGCGCTAACGAGTCCAGGTGTGTAAGTATCCTTGGTTGTAAATTTTGGCGCATTTTATGCGTACGCATAAGAGACCCTTTATTATTGGCATGAAAGCGTGACTAGCGACTTATGAGGCTTGCTGAATTCGTGGTTCGTGCAATGCTCGTGGTGGAATACTCAGGTTCCATCAACTCATTTAATTAGATGCTTAAATGTATTTGACACTAGGGTGGTCTCTGCTGATCCTGCCTGTTTTAAGTTGTTTTCAGTCATGCTGAAAGGTGAGGGGTCTGATTTTCCTATTACTGGATACAATTGCTGCATTTGTGGGCAATGAATTGCATATGGAGTCGGTGGGTCTGCCACTTGAGAGCAGTCGAACTATTTCAGACTAGTCAGAGATAACTCTATTGGTTTTGTGGTGATTATTGAGGAAACCACAAAGTAGATTCGAGGAGACCGTAAGCGGAGAGTGCAGCGTTTGTATGGTGTAAACCTCTACCACAAATTCTCGTCTCTAGCGCATTGCTGAGTTGACGCCGTAAGGTTTAAGCGTAGATGAGAGGAGATGCGAAGTAACTTGGACTCGAGAATGCTAGATTAATAAATTAATGCTTTAGATAAAATCCGTAATATCATTGAGAGGTTTTTTATGCAGAGATCTGATAACTTTTGGGTAACTTACATGCCTCCAGCAGCAGGTGGTAAGTTGGGATGATTTTAGCATATGGACGTAATTTATCCGCTCCCAAAAAATAATACACGCCATTTTTCAGTTTAAAAGGATGTAATTAATGTTCCCCCCTTCGCTGTACAGTCGTTAGTGCGCCAAAAGACTTGGCACTCTTTCGTCATAAAGTTTGCTGCCTATTTTGATAAGGTGTGAATAATTTAGCACACCTTGGATGAGGCGGAGAAATGCAGTGAATGCAAACGCTCCTGGTGTTGCGTCCTTGGTGGGACTGCAGGTGTCACGAGATGGATTCTTTCCTCGCCTCTTTTCTCGGCCGTGAGTGCAGCTGAGGTCTTGGTGACTCTGCTGCCTTGTAGGAGGTACAGTAAGTGTTCACCATCTTCTTACCAACGTTGCATGCATTTGATGCGCTGATTAATGCAGAGCGACCTAATGCCCCTCTTGAACGCGTTTTCCTTATTTGTTTGTTATAATTGGCTGATGTGAAGTGCTGTAAGCATATTGGGTGAGTTTGGAACAGTGAAACATACGTAGGAGTGTTCATGGTGGATGATTGCATTTGTTTTATGCAGACAGGTTTTTGATGAAAAACGCAATGAACATCTAATCTGTTGTAAATCCTTTGAGAATAAAATGGGTGAAGTCATGTTCTGTGAGTTCACCCGTTTTCTGTAACGTACTCTGTGAATCGGTCATTTGGTGGCCATTTTACATGGATATTGCTTGCATTGGACACGAGCTAGCAGATGAACACGCAGGATCGTGGTGTTCCTTTTACACCTTCATGGTCTATTGTTTATTTGTGGAGCGCCATCACCGTGGTGTCTGTTGTGTTTTGCATTTCCTTCCATGCATCTCTGTTGGAATCTGGTAGCGTTGTCATTTCCCTTCGTTGTTTCCAAATTATTAATTATTAATAAAGTAAAGCCAAACGTCGAAAATAAGTTAGTAGGTTGGGTTGACGTACCTTTATAACAACTGATTGTCCGTGTAGTTGAGCCTAAGTTAGTAGCCCACAGAAAAGATGGCCACAAAACAAATCAACTACATGTGAGAAAACATTACATTCATGTGTACTGGTAATCCAGATACATGCTAGTCATCGTGGTATCTCAATGTAAGGGTAAAACTTGTCTTGCTAAAATCGGTTTCGAACGTTGAAACGCAAAACTTTTAAAACAGTCGCCTCCTACCTATGTTATGAGGAGCTATCTGCACATATTGTGACGAAATGAAAGTATTCCGTATGTAAGCACCTGTTGGTAGTAAGGCGGGAGTCTGTTATCGCGGCGCCAACGGGTCTTCCCTTTATATTCGGCATCGCGTTTTATTTGATCGTTAAAGCGGCGAAGAGCTGAGGCACTTGGCTCCAACGTCTGCTGTAAGGAGCCGTTGGTAGAAATTGACGAAATGGAGGTGTTCTGTACGTGAGCACCTCTTGGCGATAGGGCGGAGGTCTCTGTATTTGCGGTACCGACGCGTGTCTCCTTTACAATCCGTATCACGATCCTTATTGTTAAGACAGAACTGCTGAGCTTGTCGGCTCCTACGTCTGTTGTAAGGAGCCGTGAGTAGGGATTGTGACGAAATGGAGGTGCTCTGTGCGTAAGGACCTCTTGGCAATAGGGCAGTAGTCTATTTTATCGCAGCTTTCCTTTACAATCTGCACCGCTTTTTATAGTTGAGGCAGATGTGACAGGCGGTAATCTACAATCGCGACAACGACAAATTTCTCCATTATATTTAAAAAAACGCTTTGTAAGGCTGGAACGGAGGATTGGTCATGCAGTCGCCTTTTGCGATGGTGATGAGTTGCTGGCGATAGAGATTGTGAGGAGTTGGAAGTATTCTCTCTGTGAGCACCTCATGGTAGTAGGACGGTAGTCTGTTGTACCGGCGCCGACGAATCTCTACTTTATATTTGATATGACGTTTGATATTGTTGAGAGGAAGGATTTGTCATGCAGTCGCCTGTTACGATCGCGATGAGGTGCTGTCGGTAGGGGTTGTGAGGAGTTGGAAGTATTCTGCTTGTGGGCACCTCTTGAGAGTAGTAGGACGGTAGTCTGTTGTCGTGTCACAGACGAATCTCTCCTGTCTACTCCGGAACTGATTCACCTACCCACTCATCTAGCCATCTGAATGAGTGAAACTTGAAAAAATAGACCTATTGATAGGAATTACGGCTTTTCAGTAGCAAACCTGAAGAGGCTAAAGATAGTTTTCCTATCCATGTGATTGACACTGGATATCAGATTTGATAACAACGAAATGACGCACGCAAATGAAATACTGAAGAGGAGGAGGAGGAGGATGGAGAATTTGGCACGAGGAGAGGAGAAAAGGAGGAACTGGTGGCATATCTTACCCCTAAATTCTACTGTAGGTATCTCTTTCGGCCTTTTGAGTTTATGGGAATGGTAAACCGGGCGGTTGGAACTGATGTCGGGATGGCGAGGAAGGTGTAAAACGTAAAAAAAACAACAGGAGACTAAATAGGAGGAAAAAACGAAGCGGAATGGAGGCATTGATGGCAAACTGAATTAATGGGACGAACCCACGAAGAAAGATGAGCAGCAGTAGACGAAACAACGCGTTAACGATCACATCCGACGCTGTTGTGCGATGGACCAATTCGAATCCTACACGTGTGAATCGATTAGCGGCACGTGTTGTCGCGTGGTGTCTCTCAGGGCCGTGTGATGTTGGACTTAGGAGGTACCCGTTGTGGATGGTTTTGCGGGAGCAGACATCACTTGCCTTGAGGTCTTTTTACCTTGGTCGATTTCTCCGCAACATGGCGCATTCAAAGGCGGTGGAGGAGGGTGAGAGAAACCACCAATACCAATGTGCTTTGAATGAAATGCGCTGCCTTGCCTGAACTACTTTCCATCAGCTTTTTATCCCTGTTGTTTCCTTTTGGAAGGACGACTTTCGGGCAGTTGGGCAACGCGAGGTATGAATCTAGTGAAGACAGTGGCGAATGTCTCCTAGTAACTGACATAAAGCTCGTGGAGGCGTGCTTCTGCTGCTTCTTTTTAATCGTTTACCTAGGACAATTACTGTGTTGCAGCAGGGAGGACAACGGCGGTGATTGCACCTCTCCAGTGGAGAGGAAGCAACACGATTTTTAAGATAAAAGCCACGAAAGAATAGTTGGATGAGAGGCGAAGATGAGACATTCACAGAAGAGAGAAAGCAGAGGAGAGGATGTAGAAAGGCCATTGTCGGATGTTTCAGCGCAGAGAGATTGGGAGGGAGGCGGTGAAAAGCGCATGCGAGTGTGTGTGGTGGTTAGATGTATGGTTGATCCCTTCTGACCGGGTCGGTGACACGATTTGCGAGATGGTTCTCTGAGAGGGCACACATCACCTGCCTCGGTTCTTTGCTTCAACATGCTCATTCGCCTACGTAAAGCACCTTTTTACCAGCTTCTTAGTCACTTTTCGCAGCGACATGTAATATAGCCAAGTCTTTAGCGAAACGCTTGCAGCAATTTGTCAAGCTAGGTAAACTGCGGAGTTCTGTTTTGTTAGTTGGCATTGGTCCAATTCTCACTTGTTTCTTGCCGTCTTAGAGGACTGCTATCTAATCTGACCAAACTCTATGTCCCACGAAGTTTATGGAGCACTGTGGCACTTCGGAATCTGGACTACTTCGTATCTTCCATAACTCATACTCAGCGACGAATATCCCTATTCTTTGCTTCTTAACCCCATGAAGAGTTTAATGATTCCACAAAGTGGGAAGTTCTCCAAAGTGCTGTCTGCTGAGCGGTCCTTTACATGCAACCACCAAAATAAGTCATGGGGAATCTCAAGACACATTTGTAGTACTTTATTTGTTGGTACTACCGGTTTCGGTCAAGGACATAGGGGTGGCTGTACTGCCCTAGCTACGTGGGCTGGCCTCCGGGCCATGCCAGCAGCCTATTTCCCTCTGTCCGTTGAATACATATATATATTCTACCCTAGCATTCTGCCTTCTTTTGCCTTCGAGGGAGCCTCAGGACGCTACACATTCGCCAAATTATCTGCTAGTTTTTCCCAACATACACGCAGCTGCAGCTTAAAAGAGCAAACTTATGTTTCCTTCGTCATAATTTGTGTTTTCCTACAATAGTTGTCATAGAACTTCTACGTTACCTCTGATTGTCTGGAATATAACTACCCTCTAGTGGTTGGCCCATCAATTCGGCTGCCGTCTTTTTCCCAAGAATAGAGCGCGCATCCAGCAAAAATTAAGCCTCAATGGTCGCCATAATTTAGTCACCGTCATGCTGTAAAATAATCGCTTAGACTAAGCATACACAGCCCATACCATTGATTAATCAAATTAGGAAGTATAATTAAAGTCAGTGCGAATCTTTCAACCCCCATTAAGCGCAAGCCACACTTTCATGCATGTATTTGATAAATAAAACTTCTTCATATGCGATATTTACTTATCTGCGAAAAGCAAATATTTTGCCTTAACTATTGCTTACAACCTCTGGAATCTGGCTTACGCTCAGCTAACATTAGCACGTGCAGATTATAAGAATTAGGCACAAAAATAGTATAGCAAAATGGATGCCTCCAAGCGCTTTTTTAAAAAGTATATGGCTTTAATTTGGCGGTTTTATTTGTTATTATAAGTAAGCCTTTTTGTCAAACGAAGCGCGGATTCAAAAGGTGGGAAATTGTTTTTTGGCAGAGGTGTGGATGTAATGCGGAAAACATTCAAGCGTCCTGATAATTCGGTAATGCAGATTTGCACTTGCTTGGGTGTCTCTCGAATTATATTAATTTTTGCAGATAGCTGGAGTTACATCACGTAGGCTGTTGATTAGTGGGAATGATTGCCCACTTTGTTTGAATACATTGCTAAATCGAGTGCTATCACGGCTCGGTGGACGAGTGTTGCGTAGTTAACCAATTGCATTAGGTGCGAATCAGTTTGCTGTCCATCCGACGAGTCAGATGGAAAACCGACGTTGTTGTTCATGACTCTGCTCCTTGCATAGTTTTATTGTTTGTGGAGTAAATGGGTGTTAAGTTTGCAGGTATTTAGTTTTATTGTTAATGATTTTGGCTTAAGGAGAGCATTGTGGAAGTGTATGATAGGTTTGCGAGCCTGGGGAGATTCACCATCGTTCTTTCTGATCCTGCTCATGATCTCGTTTTTTAAAATAAATTGCTGGTCATTTTGAGCCACTGCATGCTCGATTAGGCTGGTTTTGGCTCATCAGTTGTGTTTCTTTGCAGCGTGCTTCTAGAAATTGACAAAGCATTGACGTACGGAACTTGTTGTTATGGGGTGTCGGACTCCCCAAGATATGCAATCACATTGCCTTGAATTCTGCTGAGAACCGGAGAGGTTACTCTATGCAGAACCGCTTCCATCTTACCTTGAGACCCTGACAAAAGGAATGCTGAGCTCCAGCGATTTGACAATCGCATATCGCGATATCAGACTTGCCTCGGCCTGAATTCAAGTAAGATGGATTCTCGGTCGGGTGCATTGAAGGACTCTGCTCTGGTCTGAGAGACTTGTCGTAGAACGGAATTGCTTGACTGCCGAAAGACTGTCGGGATTGGGAGAATCTGAAAAGTTATCTTTTAGCGAGCTATCAGGGCACCGTAATATATGCTAATATTGACGGGTAGGTTTTGTCAGTGGGCGATATGAAATGGGTATCTGGCCTCCTTTCTGGTGCATTTAGGCAGTCACCTTTGTGGGTGAAGAAGCTTAAGAATCTTCAGCTGTAGAATAATCGGCTTCACTGCCTATCCTATACTGTCTCACAACTTCGAAAACTGGACACATTGAGTCTTTGTGCCAATCTCTGGATGGTGTCTTTTCCTCGGATGGGGTACACCGGAGATCTCAAGTCTTTTCCACTTCGCGCCTGCAGTACTTGTGCGGAATTTCGGGCATTGTGGGTGATAGGCTATGGTGAATGTCTTTTATCTGAGTCTGACACGTGGTGTAGGATATGTGCACTTGAATGGTGTCAGAAACGTCTGGCTCGTTATTTGTAACAAGGCAGTTAAGTGCCATAGGGTGGATTGGGAGATGGCAATGAAGCTGTTTTGATGTTGAACTTAAAGTGTGATTAAGCGTTTGCGTTGGTAAATATGCACGTGAAATGATGGTTGGCGCAAGGGCTTTCAGATCGATTATTACTTCAAAGCTGCATTTTGGGAGCTGCAGCAGTTGTGGTTTGTAGATGAATCGGTGGCCTTCAGATTACCAGCAGGTAGAGCTAGATCATCAGTATTGTGCACCATGGCCTTCTTTGGATTTTACAAATAAATGACAGCCGACTTATAATAGTCTTCATAATTTTCGGCTAGTTTAAATAATAGGAAAAAAGACAACCACCTAAGCTAAATTTCAGTGCCTATTGATTAGCCAAATAAATGTTCAGTTTATCCCCGTCAGCGTTTATAATAGGAAAGGGAAGAGAACATGCAGTTCGAGCAAATTTGACGTCGTGAAATCCCCTCTCCATCGTTTTCGCGAGACAACAACTAGCAAATGAACCACTTGTGCTCCATATGCCGCCATCCCATGAGATCATTCGTCTCCACGCTCCATATCACACCGACGAACTGCCACGTCACCAAAATTCATAGCCTCAACAGAAGGCACAAAGGCAACAGCCGTGGCACCACAACCATCAGCATTGGTGCCCTCGACAGTAATCAGCAAGTCAGTGGCACCATCTGCCTGCCACTCATCAACGTTGTCATGGATGTACGCTACCACCTAATACAAAAGGAGTACAAAGAAGTACAGTTGGCGGGCGAGGGCTATCAGTGGAATGAGGAATTTGGCAAAAGTGACGTCACCTGCGCCAGCGCTAAGTGCAGCACTGCAGCAGAAGAATGTGATTAGCATTTCGAGGAGACTGTTGGCGGCTATTCCAAGTTGACGGTCTTGGTGATGATATTGCAGCAGGAAGCTCAAAGTTGTTAAGACGTGTCGCTTCAATGGTCATGTGTCGGCCACCGCCTTTGTCGCATTGCACTCCTTGTCAGTTAGGAAAGTGGGGATAACGGTAAAAATCGATGTTACTGATTAACGAGGTATAAAGGCGGTTAGTGAAAGTGACAGCGGGATAAATGAAAAACTTACAATCAGGCACTGAAGGTTAACCGTTAACTCAAAAATGAATAATTATAATGTCAAAGCATTGCAATGATATCGGTATTTGCATTAAAGTCAATTGCACAAACACCTTGCTGAGCTCATGACAAAGACTAGCCCAAAATTTCTGCGTAACGCCCCCACTATATGCGAATCAGATGCAAGTTTTTTACTTCATTTCTTTGAGGCAGAGCCTGTAAGAGAATTGACGTCAGAAACACTTCTGATCGGCCTCGTTAGTGCATCCGCCACCAATTCGCCTCTGTGAATGTACAAGGAAAAGTTCTACCTCCCCACTGAGATACCACGATGGATGTTGACTACCATCACATATGAAGGTAATGTTTTCTCACGTGCGGTTCGTACGTCTTGTAGCCATCTTCGCTGCAGAGTACTAACTTAGGCCAAACCACACAGACAATCAGTTGTGCCAACTCAACCTAACAACTGAATTGTGATGGGCACTAGTGCCTTATTAATCATTAACAATTAGAAAACACTGAATGCCATTGACAACACTACTAGAATCCAATGAAGATGCATGGAAGGAAATGAAAAAGTCACAACAGAGACCACTGTGATGTCACTCTACAGACGAAAAATAGGCCACGAAGTTGCAAAAGGGACACCGCGGCCCTGCGTTTTCATCGGCTAGCTCGTGTCCAATGCAAGCAACATCCAGCTAAAGAGGCCACCAAATGACCGATTCATAGAGTACGTTAAGAAAAAGGATGAACCCTCAAAACATGACTTCACTCATCCTTTTTTCAAAGGACTCACAACAAAAAGCTCGTTTGCATAAAATAAATGCACTTATTCACCAAGAACACTCCTACGTATATATCACTTCTCCAATCTCACGCAATATGCTTATAGCACTTTAAATCTGCCAATTATAACAAACAAATAAGGAAAGGACGTTCAAGAGACGCCATTAGGCCACTCTGCATTAATTAGCGCATCAAATGTATGCAACGTTGGTAAGAAGAGGATGAACACTTGCTGTACCTCCTACAAGGCAACAGAGTCACCAAGACCTCAGCTGCACTCACGGCCGAGAAAAGAGGCGAGGAAAGAATCCATCTCGTGACACCTGCAGTCCCACCAAGCACGCAACACCGTGAGCGTCCGCCTTCACTGCATTTCTTCGCCTCATCCAAGGAGTGCCAAATTAATCACACCTTATCAAATTGTGCAGCAAGCTTTATGATGAAAGAGTGCTAAGTCTTTTGGTACATCAACGACTGTACAGCGAAGGAGGAGCATTGATCATATCCTTTACAACTGAAAAATGGCGTGCAATGGCATTTTTGGCAGCGAATAAAGTATATCCATTTGCTGAAATCATTCCAGCTCACCACCTGCTGCTAAATACATGTAATTTACTTAGAAAGATATCAAATTCTTGCATAAAAAGTCCTAAATAATATCACGAACTAGGAATAAACCATCGATTTATGATTCCAGCATAATCGAGTTCATGTTATTTTGCATCTTCTCTCACATCTACGCTTAGACGATTTCTAGTGTTATGCCATCTCTCAGTGGAACGATGGATGCGTTACACCCAAACTGAGCCATATTCTGTTCATTTAGGCCCAGAATCAATTAGATTCAAAGGACAGCAGCGTACTCCATTCAGTAATTACTTGCAGCAGTTTTCGTACTTTGTTGCGAAAACCAGGCTTTGGTCGATGATAAGAGCGCCTAAGTTTGTGCGAAAAATGATAAAGCGCGAACGCACACACTCAAACAATTGAATTCCTCCGTGCGTGTTTTATTCTATAAACGCTTTTAGCAAGGGTCTAGAGCACAGTGCTTTTGTTCTCATTTGATCCTACGTTGATCAAAAACGAAGTTTAGCATATTGCTCCCTTCCGTAATTGTTTGCGGCATTTCTCCTGATAAGATCTGACACTTTTTGTATGCTTGGTGTGTGAGTAGCCAATTTTGCAAAGGAAAGTTGCGATGGCACATAAATCTGCAAATTCACTCCATGAATGATCAGTATTAGGGCTCGATAGCAAGTTCCCTGCTGCAATTGCTCGCGGTAGTACTCATTTTGCAATCCCACAATTCAGGTGTGGCCGAGGCTACGAATTCGGGACTAGCAAGTGTACAGAGCTCCTTTCATTCTTATCCATGCTGTTCCAGAACTGATCAGAATCAAGAATTAGCAGCCCGGTCTCTTTTCGAAGAGATTGCGACACTTTTTATTTTAAAATGTCTATTTTGGCAAGGAAAGCTGGGAGATTACGGGCATGGATCGCGATCACTCAGAAATGAGATTCAGCAACCCACTTCGTTCTGCTGTGAATTGTCTATGTTTGCGAAGAAAACTGAGAGAGTAGGGTAATAAAAGATGCAAAAGCAGGGCAAAGTATGCGGGCTTATGCCAAAACTGAAATGGTTCAGATTAGAACAGTAACGATGCAAACGTGTGAGAATATGGTACAAAGAAAGTAAATTCGATTAGGATAAAACGAGCAGTGCATTTTCAAGAAGAATAGTTTGTTTGACGGATTAAGAGCATAGTATATGCTCCCCAAACAGTTTTCTTCCCTTTTAGCAGTGGCATTATGCAGATAATTTACTCTTTCCACCTCTGCTTTTGCTTTCTCTCATCTTGTCCACGATCCATTTTGGTGCCACCCTCACCCCTTACCCTGCTTGGTGTTCGATGTAAATCACATGGGAAAGGGAACCTATGACCGACCGCTTTGAGTGGGCCATTAATAATTCCGAATTTTTCACCTTTTACTTAGTCACATGGATGGATGAGTGCATGAGTGAACAGTTTAAGGATAGAAGGAAAAAAATAAGGCCGCGCCACAGCACTGTGTAGAGTTATCTCATGAGTTTATTTCCAATCCTCTCTTTCCTTCCTTACCCTCATTTTATTTCATTTTGACGGCTTCTCATCCCTCCACCTCTGCGGCAATCATTCTTTTGTCTCTTTTGGCTAAATATTCATGCTAATGCATTTAACTGCTATTGCCTTGCGTAATGCGGGGCAACAATTTGGGATACACATCAGAAACTCACATTCGCTAGATTCGTACCAATCCTGGCGAGGCGAGTCATCGATTTCCTTAACTGACAGTATCTGCTTGACTTGGTTGTCGACTTTCTCATTTCCAAGGAAATTTAAGTAATGCTTATGTCGTTCCCTCTTCGATATCGTTGTTAAACTCGAAGTTCTAAGGCGGAAGAGTGGGAGGTACTGCAGCTCTCCGGTTGAGACTTCTGCATAGAAAAGTACTTCTGTCAACTGGTTCATTATTTGTTACTTTCATTGCATCGCTTTGATTGACGAACGCCTTTACTTTATGTTGCTTGTGCAGGTGCAGAACAGTGGCGAAACAAGAGCCAAATCGCCCAAACCCAGCATGAGAGCTTTCGACAGTTTCATGTGCCATGTTTACTCCATTTTGAGGTAAGAGAGAAAGCAGAGGAGCTACAGCAGAGAAAAAGCAGATAATTGTCGCCTACATGCGTTTGTAATCACCAGATAAGCAGCTCAATATCCATATTTCATTCTGGAAGCACTGTAGCACGGTATTCGAGACTAGGCTAAACTAGATCTGACTGGATTATGCTGGATCGGAACAGAGCAGACCAGTCACCTCGGCTGGATTATAACAGGCTCGCATAAAATAGGAAAAGGAAGGTAGACAGTACTGTCTGATCTATCGTGCATGCCTCATCCCTAGAGGTGCCTCACACGTTATCATTAAAGTCAACTTCAACGCTTGAATTTTGAATTTTGCAGAAGTCGCGATCAAGGAGCTGTAGTGCCTCCTACTCTTCCTTTTGTCATTTCGAGTCAGATAACAAGTTCAGAAGGGAAACGACATAAAGAATAGGAACTAAGAAATCAAATATTTTTAATGCTAGATTAAATTGTGGTGGCAGTCTGTTCGCTTTAAGCATAACCAGCCAAGCTCTTTGACCCATAAGCGATGCCCCTGTGATTCATAATAACAGTGTTCTAGATTCCCTGTTCGTCATATCAAAGGCAGCATTTGTGGGGATTTCTTTATTCTTCTCCCCGTCCCTTCGACTACGCCAAATAAGTGAAGGCTGATTTTTTCGAGACATCTTTATTGTCATTGACAAAGCGTTAATAGCGAGTGCATTAATAGGGAGCTGTGCGACGGCGTTTACCGGTGTCGGAGGATATACGTTGTGTTCCTGACGCTCACCCAGGAGGTATGCTTCAAGGCATATCTGCCTAGCTAGATGGATGGCCACTGGGCCATGCCAGTAGTCCTGACCCATCCGTCCGCTGAATTTTATTCCACCATAACAAAGAAGAAAAGCCTACGAAATGAAGGTAATTAGAATTGAAGTGTATGTACTCATAGTATGAGCTCAATTGGATTTATTCTTGAGATGCATCACACCTTGCGAATCAGAGTGCAGTGGAACATCAAGTCTCGACAATTGATTTGCAAGGTGTGAACTTTCGCAAGGGTGATTCCAACAGGGCTCTTACAATGGGCCCATACACGTTAACTGTAAATTGCCTCCATCCTGAAGGCCCTCTTACAGCCTGGCCATGTTTGACTGCGGATGCGTCTGCGCGCTTTGGTGATTGCCGCATCTGACAAACTTATGAAGAAAAGCAGATATTTTGAATCAGCTATAAGGATGCAACTTGGAAAATGACTTGAAGCTAACCGCTGGACACAATTGGAGGGGAGAATGCGCGAGCTGTAAAACATCGCTCACGGTAGGCTCGAATCGTCCATGACACATTTTGCTTACATATTGATTGGCAGATGACAACTGAGCATTTGTTGATGAGAATAACTAAGAGCGCTGCTAGTGCGCTGATGCATTCTCGATCATTTTCTGATGACCACAAGGATACCCTTGAGTGCGGCTTACCCACACTCTTGAAGCACAAGTCCTACAGACCAAAAACCTGTATCACGCCCGTCGTAAACCAACTTGAGGAGGTCTAGTTAAAGAACCGTTAATGAGGGACATAGCTTCATGTTGAGGTGTATGCTGATGCAAGCTGAAAGCTAATGAAAGCCACCTAAGACGCAATTGCCATCTAAAGGAGCTGATCACTTTGGCGTTTCTTTCAAACATGTGAAAGCAAAGGAGTAGAGGTGTAATTATGTCACAAAAATACTTCCTCTGTAGGTATCAAATAAGGTGTCAGTGCTTTAAATTTAAGTAGCGCATTCATTGTAATGATACAGAACCAAATATTGACAATGCCGACTTCTGTAGAGTTGCAAAACCAGTGCATTAGAGTTGCCTGGAATCCACTACCTGTTCCTAATGCATACCTATCACAATCGAAATTCTATCTTTTTGGATTCAGACTAGACTGGTGACTGAATCCGAACATCTGCCTGCACCTCATCAGAACTTGTGTTGCCTTGAGTCAATCGAAAGTAGGTCCATCCAATTGCATGCATCATGAAGAGCTCTTACATCAATCCAAAACATCTTTTCTCTTCAACTTTCCCCAATCAAGCATTTTAATGCCATCTCTTGCAACTTATGCATCGTCAACCCCATCCTCTTCCAACCCTACGGATGAAGTCTCGCTCAATTATGCTTCAAGTCGGACACAATAAACAGACTCGTGCATTATGTTTGTCTGCCAATCCATTAAGTTAGTCATTCCGTTCTTTAGACAGTAAAAACGAACCACTTTTGCGGTTTCTTGCTTCATCGATAACTTCTGGTATCGCGAGACCTCCCGCCATCATGATCATACTCTTCCACTACTTCCTGGTGAGACTTGCCTCACCGTGTGCGAATCCCTTTCGCGGTGTCATCAACTGATTCCACAACCCTGTTTAACTTACCAATCTCAGGCACAAACAAGTCTATGCGACTACCCCTGATGTGAAGATATTTGATGCCCTTGGGCGCCTTTATTGTAGTGAATGATATAGCCAGTAGGTTGATTTTTGCGCACAGTCTTTTGTTGCACTTCTGGTAACCGTGTGATTGAACAGATGCTTGCAGTGGCTTGCTAAGGACTGGAATTGCTACTTCCCATGCCACCATTAATGTTGCATATCATCAAAATGCAACCAATTTCTGCTACAGAAGTTAATAGCTTATGAATGCAACAGTGTTCGACGCTGTTTGATTCTTTGCCTTCAATTTTACCAGCCCGCTATAATTCACACTTTGTGCTGGAATTAGAGGAAGCTATTTTAAATTTCATCTAATTATAAACGAGAAATTTGCAGCCGTGACTAGAGCAAAGTTAAGTGAGAGAGTTTGAGAGGTTTAATATGGATGGAGTGCTAAGCTCGCTCTATTACCAATGCAAATGCAAGGAGCAAGAACATAGTGCGGAATCTACATTTTAGCAAAAAAGATTACTTCAAGTCAATACAAATCATACTTGACGAGTCATCATGCCAAACTACTTTAGGGCATGATCATAAGGTGCAAGATTGCGTCCGAATCCCTGAATGGGTGATGTTCGGAACCGTCGGTAACTGACCGACTCCATTTCGCCTCCTCAAATCTTACCTTAAATTTTACTCGATATAAGCTTCAATTAGGCAACATGGCACCCTACGGTAGATGATTGGGATGGTTGTCCTGCAATTTGTGAATTTTTTAATGGCTGAACTTAATGCAGATGTGAACACCTATTCCGCCAGAGCAAAATTACTGAAGCGATGTCTGCTCACCTCACCGAGTTGAGTTGTACTCCAGCCATGAGTTCCGCCAAACTCCGATCACCCGGAAAGTGTGAATATCGATTTGGAGACACTGGGTTGGAGGAACGTCCTACGCCAATATGCTGCGCCTTCTTTTAATCTCCATTTATGGATCTTCTGAATGGGTTCTATTCCGTCTTTTGACTGGTGTAGGCTTAAAGGTGCTTGCAGTTAGAACCCTACGAGGGTTTTCGTAAGCCGCTTAGCGTAGTCAGTCGCTAAACTTGCAAAATGAACATGTTTTGCCGGACCAATGGTATTAAGACGATCACTGCCATTATTGGCTTATCGATGAAGCAAAAATGGATTGCAATGGTTTATGCGCATGGATAATTGACACCTGAAAAGCAAGCAATCAACATGACGTGTTGACAATGTTCTCCAGAATTTCGCTCAGCCACATCTGGAGGTAATGCAATCGACATATTGGAGGTGAGGATTTAGCCAGCATTCAGTTTTAACTCTCTATCCTTGTAAGATGTTATATCTTAGTACCTTACCAAAAAGCGAACAATGTGTTTGCCGCTTTGTTTGGTTATGCTACGTTGCAAATCTGCACTGTAATTTTTAGTTGCTAGCATGGCCTAGAGGCCACTCCACTCAACGAAGGTACAATGATCATTCGAGTGATCGCAGTTGAGTCTAAAGACTAGACAAGAAACAGAAGTGCAAATTTTATGCTGAATATTTTTTAACGAAATGCCAGAAGCTAGTGACATTGTGTTTGATTAAATTATAAACAACTGGTCAAGCCCTTTGCTGTCCACAGGCAATATTTCTGCAGTTCGTGCAGGAATCTCTACTACTACTGGCTTCCCCATCCCTGCGACTATGCCGAACACTAATAGGTTGAAATCTAGACGGTTCTTCCCCTTCCTTCTCTTCCATTCTTCCGCTCTTACTATTATTATGTGTTGAAGGCACATATAGAGTAACAATATTAGGAAGTCTGTGCCGAGGATACATTTGCCTCCAGGGAGTAACCACGCTACTCTACGACCAGGTTAAAATTATTCTTCCACCTTTGGCCTACAAAGCACATTTAAGGGATATAAGCATGGCATAAACGCTCTGACGCATCTTTACTGCCTTAGACAAAAGGATGGATAGATGGCACACTAGGCTGGGATCGTGAGATGGCCTCGATCAGCGCCGATAGATTCAAGATGTGTTCTTGCCTCTCGTCTGAAAGGTACATTTAAAGAAACATAAGTAATAAACCATTATATCAAATTCGACTTGTGTGATCCGAAGGAAGATTAAGGACGAAGCAATAGATTTTGCGCGCAAAAATTTCCTAAACATTGACAAAAATTCTAAATTTTGACTTATTATTAACCGGTCTGTGTTCTAAAAACCATCGGAACTAATAAATATCGTGTTTAAAATCTAGGGCATATGTCTTGCAAAATATTGTGCTCGCCAAACGAGTTTATATTTGTTCTCATTTCGCAAGTCAAAAAATCTCATGATGTGGTCTCTAAATTTGAAAATGAGTGCTGTGAATGTCACCTTGCCTTATTAGTATCCAATACCCTTTTCGTGTATTTAGCGGCATATATGAAATTTTGGGCTTTCGTCCGGTCGTCATTGTGCGTAGGTTGCGATTTGCACTGATGAGTGCAGGTATGTGAGTATCTACTGTCAAAAATTTCGATGCAATTCATGCATATACACAATTAAACATACATATTGACTCAAAAGTGTGGCTAGTGCCTTTCGAGGCTTGTTGAATCCATGGTTTGCGTCTATTTGCCTTGAGCACTTTACATCTGGGCAATGTCATTTAATCATGGCTGTTTAAAGTCTTTTATAAATTTTGACGAAAGGTGGAGGGTCGGATTTTTTATACTGGCTACCAGTTTTCCATTTGTTGGCAGGAAATCGCATATCGAACTGATGGGTTCGGTACTTTAGTGCTGTCACAATATCCTCCAGCGCAACACTGAGCTCAAAACTGTGAATGTCAGTCGTTGCAGCGGTCGAGCGTGAGGGTCCACTTATCAGATGGCGATTCGTAAGACCTCCTTTCCCGTGCTGCAGTTGATGAATGAATTTCCGGTTTCAATGACAAGTGAAAATGAAAAATTGTATGCTGACTTCGGTGAGGAAAGGAAGAATTCCGACTCTTGTGAAGATGGCGGATCGGTTTTTGTGCAACGTACCCATCTTTACATCGAGTGAGGACATACTACCAAAAACCGTCTCAGCATAGATGTGAGAAAAGATGCAAAATGATTTGGACTCGAAAATGTTGAAATAATGAATCAGCGCTTTATTTCCTCACCGCAATGTCAAATCAGTTTTTTATGTGGGTATTTGATTTCTCCCTGGGCAAATCACGTTTTTAACAGCGGCCAGCCAATGCCATAACAAAAGTAGCTACGTTTGTCGAGAAGCTGGAAGGACATAATTTCTTCTTTTCCATGACAGGGTAAGTGCCTCCTCTGAGCGATGCAGTCATTGGTGCGTCGAAAGAGTTGGCGCTCTTTAGCCATGAAACTTGTCGTCCATGAGGCGGAGAACTGTAATCCCATGACATCGAGTATGTGCGTGAATACAAACGTCTAAAAGGTCGCGGCTTCGGTGCGACTCTGGGCGTCACGAAACTGATTCCTTCCTCATCTCTTTTCTCGGTCGTGGTTGCAGCTGAGGTTTTAGTGATTTTGCCACCTTGTAGGAGCTGCGGTAAGCGTTCGCCCTCTGCTTGTCAAAGTTACATGTGCCTGATGGGTTGATTATCGCAAATGAGCCTAATGCCCATTCTCGAACGTGTTTTCCTTTTTCGTTACAACTGACTAACTAATCCCCACTTCACCATCATCCTCACTTCCCTTACAGACAAGGAGTGCGATGCAGCAAAGGCAGTGATCGACACCTGGCCCTTGAACCAACAAGTCTATGCCACCTTGTACGTCTTACTGCGGTGTCATCATTAGGACTGTCAACTCCGGATCGCTATCAATCTTCTGCCCATCTCCGTCTCCCTATACCGCATTGTTGAAATTTGCGCTCACGCAGGTGCCGTCTGTAGTATGGATGCACACATTCATTGCGTCTTTGGCCTCGTCCTTCCCACTGTGTGCCTCTTTGACCAAATTCCTCATTCAATTGACGACTCTTGATCACCAACTCTACTTAGTTTTGATGGCGTGTATCTATGACGGCATTGAGGAGTGGCAGGCCAATGCTGCTACCGAATCGCTGATGACTCTTATTGCTCCTGAAACCGAGGGCACCAATGCTGATGGTTTTGCTGTCCCCACTGCTTCCTCGGTGCCTTTCGGTGCGGCTATGAATTTGGTGACGGGGTCCGCCAGTATGGTATTGGGAGTCCAGACACTTGTGGTGGTGGAGATAAGTGTGATTTCTGGAGACGGAGAGATTTGGAGTCCAGTTGGTTCATTCGCTCGTTGTGTTGAAGAAAAGGAAGGGAAGGGATTTCGGACGCCTGCTTTGCCTGAACTGCAAGTCTTCTCCTTCCTATTACAAATGTTGACTAAATTAAACCAGACCTTTATCTGGCCAAAAGTTTTTTTTTCTCCTTTTTAAAGCTTGCTGAATTGCATTGAAGACTGCCCTTATTGGGGTGTTACTTGTTTGTGGCTTTCTACTTTTCATTGCTAATACTATGCGTCCTGTATCCAGTGTGGTGCTAAAATTTTAAAGCATTGAGACTGCTGCCCCAATTACCAATTACTTGGCCTTGCATGGTGTTAAAGTCGTTGCAGGCCAAAAGTACGGCAAGAGTGTTTTCCCTGGAGCATTTTGTGATAAGCATGGAGACATCAGCGAATAGTACTAGGTGATAGTTTTGGGGGCTAAACTTGTTAGTGCAGTATTTTTGTGTTTAACTAGTCAGCATCCCAAGTTAGTCATGTGACTCCATCAACAGCATGCATCCATGCTGACGGTGGCATTGGTGAGGGAGAATGTGGCTGTAGAAGCTAACCCATGGGAATCCACTGAGACCTTGAACTCATCGTTGTCGACGGGTGTGGTGTTGCAATCATTTGACCAATCGATCCTGCTGAAAGGTTTCCTGCGAGGCTTACATATATTAGTTTTGCTTGTTTTTTTAAGACGCTAAGGTTCTATCGCCTTTGATAATATTATGGTGTGAGGTGAATACAATATGAAGTAGTTGCGGAGTAATTGGAATTGTAGTTATTATGGGCTGTTATATGCATGATAATCGTTTGGCTAATGCTGATGGCATCCAGCGCAAGTTATTGACAAGCTTTCGTGCATGCATAGTGTACCCAAAGAGACGTTTTCGGTAATGCCCGCATGTTTGGGTGTAGCAGTGAGTGGGGTGGCATATTGCCAAAGTGTGACTAAGTTGTAGGAGAAGCGGTAAATGTCCGATGACTCTGTGCTCCACTTGTCTCCGCAGATTTTAATATGCAGTTTATTCCCTTATCAAAGTGTGCAGTGTTGGGACTCGTGTGTGTGCGTGTTGTTTGACGGCCATCTATCAGTTGCCATGCGTCAGTAGATTTCAGATTAGTAGCCACACCAAGTTGTACTTGTTCTGTCGATCTCGTGGTCTTGAGGCTGTAACGTTGACGGAATTTTGACTTTTGCTTGTAGGCGTGATGGTCAGTGTATCTCCATCATCTCCTACGGAATCAACTTTAGCCATAGGAAGCGAGGAGGCGACTGAAGATGCAGCACAATTACCAAGGAGAGCATAAAGGATGGCGCTGGAGGAGGAGAAGGGAACAGTGCAAGGCATCAGCAGTTTGTTAAGTAATTGATGTTGGTGGTGGGGCTACTTATTTTCTCCGTCGTTGTACCTTCGCCGAGTATGTCGTCGGTATGTGGAAGAGATGGGCATTCTATCCGAACATTGCGTCTCCTTTTGCCTTCTGGGGGTCGGGAAGGGATGAAGGCGTTGCAGTGGGTATGTATGGGGCAGTGATGGAGATGCTTTATTGCGACTTGAAGCACTGTTGACCGTAGCTCATATGGATTACTACTTGACAGCTGCGTAATACTTTGCTTCAACAAGTATGCAAATGCTTTTTATTTTGTTGGGTTGTAGTTGATTGCTGGCACAGATGATGAGTGCATGCTAAATGGAAGCCTTCACCTTTGAGTATTTCATGAAACGTTAGAAAGCGACATGGTGCTGCTCAGCATTGAGAATGAATTTAAAGTGTGCAGAATATGTGACAGCGTCAGCCACCAAAACTTGCGTGTGTTAGAGAATGAACACCCATGAGTTAACTGCGCCAGCCACTGTATTTCCAGGCAACTGAGGAGGGTAAGAGGGAGGCAGGAATGCTATAACCACGACTGCAATATTGTGCTGCCACCTTCATTGATGGGTGCGTTAAGGAAGAGCACCATACTAGTGGGCATTTGAGCACCAGCGCTGTGGCCTCGCTTCTTACTCGGACTAGTTTAAATCTCTCTCTCCAGCGATTTATTGGAATTTGCAGATTATAACACGAAATCATTGTACTGACAATCAGTCAAGCAACGAAACAATCTACATGAACGTAAAGAAGCAAGGGATGAATATGTCAGTAAAATATTCAGTCAATCAATCAATGAATTGGTACGCCATATAGTTAAATCATTAGTCGGTTGATCATTCAGAGAATTTGGAGATCAGTCAGTGAGATTAGGGTTGAGGGCAATGATGGCAGCAGTAGTGGGGACGCCTCCTCAGTCGTGCGGATCGCTGGAATAAGAGAAAAGGAAGAGGAGGAGACCACCGAGGTGCTGGAGGGTGCGGCATGTTCTCGTGAATGAAAAAGGCGTTAGCGAAGTGAACGAGAGGGGATGAAGGAAGGCGTAGAAGAATGCAAACTTATTGAATGACGTGAGAGAGTCGGGGGAAGCGGGCGATGGGCTAGAGGAGAGAACCGCAGTAAATGAAGTTTCCTCCGAAGCACTTAGACAGGAACTGATTCCCCGCCTGCCTATTATCCACACGCTCACTTACCTATTTGGCTGTCTCTCCATGCTTATATGCATCCCCTTCTGGTCGTCCATTTCTTCGCACTTCCCTGAATCTGTTTGTCTGCACGTCCATTTCTCAAGCATCGACGAGGTGCCGGCTGTGTTGGTGACAGTAGGCACAGCATTACCTTTTGCTCTATCCCTTCACTTGTTCCTTATTTCATCCAATTTTTCTATGTAACTCGATCAATGCTTCATCTTTCCTTCAACCTAGGTGGCCAGACAGATAACTGACTTGGCTCCACGTGCAGTGGCACAAATATTAGAGACACTCGCCAGGGTATTTTAAGGTACAGGGTGTTTTGTGTTTTCCCTCCTCCAATCTCCTCACCACATCAATACCCTTCTCTCCTCCCTATCTTTCTCATCTAGCCCCACCTCTACTTCCACATTCACCCCATCTATCGACTCTTGCGTTGTTGCAACTTCGCTTTCCAGCAGTGGCTTCATTGTGGTCGGCGACGCTGACTTGTGAGGATAAGGTCCCATCAGGGAAGGTGGCAAGGGTCATCACTTCGCCTGCTTATCGGTATCCAACCATTGCCAGAACGGTAAATGGTACGTCGACACTGCCCTATGGCTCGCTGCATCAAAGAGGATCAAAACTTCTGCGGAAAGAACCGAATAGAAAGAGTCTTCCTAAAGGCAGTATAGCAAATGAGGGGCGTTGCTTTCCAAGCTTTTCAACACTGAGTGTTTCACATCATGATTTCTTCCACAATAAGCCGTAACGAAAATTGCCCTCCTGTCGAACAGCCAAATGTGCTTAATCGATCCCTCTCCAGCGAAATATCTCCCTCACTCAACAATATTCATCAGACAGGCATAAGCAGTAAAAAAAGGATGCTGCACAATTTTACCCTGAGGGAGCATGTTTTGCAATTGAATGTAGCTATTCGTCAACATCGTGAAATTCCTTTTCTCAATCTGCACATGTTAGCCCAGCCTTTCTCCATTTATCTGCTCATGATGGAATTAGTTTTGGTATTCAATTTGCATATTGCTTAATTTCTTATGATACTAGGTGAGGCCGATATGAAGTAGCTGTCGAGTGATTGGAGATGCAGGTATATCATGAGACTTTCATGTGTAAGCATGAGCCTTATGATTGATTGTCACACTCGGCAATCGCTTGCCTAGTGTTTAACTAATGGCGTCCACAGGCGTGAGTTTTGCAGTGAGTTGGAAGACTTATTGCCCAGATGTGATTAATTTGCGTGCGGAATGGGAAATACCCGACGAATTCATATCTTACTTGCTTCTGCAGATTCCAACATGCTGTTTTCGTCTTATGAAAATGTGCCATTTTGGGATTTTTGTGTGTTGTTTGATTGTCATTTTCCAGTTGATGGCATTGAATGTATTGCTGCCGTCTGAGGCAAGTGGTTGGGCTTGTCGCTGTGATATTCGATCATAGACTGGTAGCTTTATCAAGGCTTACATGCTCTTTTGTAATGGGACTCTTGAGGCCGAACCACTGACAGGAGTTTCACTATTTTGATTTTAGGTCAGCATTTCCTCTACTAAACACGGACACGCGTGACGGTCAGCTAATGTCTCCACCTCCTACAGAATCAGCCTACACCATAGAGGATGATGAAACTGTAGATGTAGTACTCCTACCGAGCGAGGCATGGGGGAAGATGCTGGACAAGACGAAGAGGACTGTGTTATGCTTCGGTGGTTTGTTGGATGAATCCACTTACCTGTCTCGGCAATGTACCTTCGCCGAGTGGGTCGCCGGTACTTTAAATACACGTCTATGTGTTCTGCACAAATATATGGTATCTCCTTTCGTCTTCGAGGCGGGAAAAAGCTTTGAGCGCTGTAGTGCATACACCTGAACCAGTGATGGGGATGTTCTAGTGTAGAGTAAAGCGTTATTGGCCGCGGTCCATTTGTATGGCCGTGTGATAGTCGAGGCATGTTTTGCTTCAGCGCTTGCACTTTGTTGGGTTGTAGTTGGTTTTGGTCGCCATTAGTGTATTGCAAAGTAGTCTCCTTTTGGTGCCCCAATCTCACTGGTAAGTATGTCATCAGGTGTTAAGAAGTGACATGCTGCTACTTAGCCTTGAGAACGGCTTGAAAAGGCGCAGAATGTGTAACTTGTAGGTGATTGGGCGACTAGGAGTATTTCGAAAAATAAGATGTTCTTAACCACTTTACAATAAAAGTGGTTAAGCGTATACCACAAATGTGGGAAGGAGAGAAGGCTGTCTACGACTTGAGCAAACTTGTGATACATCCTCCTCCGCAGGACGGCTTTAAATGTTGTCATGTTGCCATTTCTGTACTCGAGACGGTTAAATAGATTACGGCTAGTGCCACCATTGGGAAGCTGCGTGGGGTTGCAGGGTGTGCTGGGCAAAATGGCCAGGTAAGATGGAGGTTGTGATAGGAGGCCAATTTGTTGAATACACTTTGATGACATACGTTGGTGTACCTGCAGTCCTTTGTACTTGTCATCTTTGCCCAATGATGCCTTGTTGGCGGAGCATTGAAGCTCCCCACGTGCTGCGCTAGATAAAGTGAACTTATTGAGTGCATATTGGAATACAAGCAAATGATGGCGCGTCAATTCTAAACTAATCTGGCATGCCTTTCAATAGGGCTAGATGGAAGTGAGGTGATGCAGGCACTAGCTATGAAATTAGCAAATGTATTATCAGAGCTGACGTAAATTTTTGGCTTAAGAACCTCACCTCCATGCCGTTATGGTGGCTGGATTTTGGCAAATTAATTTAAAAATAACTATATAGCGCCGCATGGAATCACGAGATAAAGACACGCAAATGTAGGCTGCAGATGGTATTGCTTAAAAGATTTAACTAAACCAAATTGTTCAACTTATTTGAGGAAAAACGGTTTCGATGGTGATGAAATTTTGCCCAAATGTCGTGGATAGCAACGACCTTGAGAAGATCATAATGCCACGCTGATAGGACGCGACGACAATAAGGTAATTGTAGTTAAGAGAAAGTAGACTGTGGGAATGGAGAGCAAGTGTTGAACGACTTTTAAGCCAGAAATGCTAAGGCACATCATCGAACTTTCTGCTGTAGAATACAGTTGAGAACAGATGGGCACTTGCAGCGGGGATAATGAGTGTTGAGTGTTGTCTAGGAACTGAAATGTAGAAAATGAATGTGGAAGTTTAGAAATGCGGCAATGGAAAGGAGCACTACAGTATTGATGCATTAAAGATCGCAGAAATGCGTGATGTAGGTTAGTATTCAAAAGAAAGGGAGTATTTGCAAATGAGTAACAAGCTAGAGCGTTTGTGGGTACATGTGACTGATATAAATGTCATGTAACAGAGAAAGAGGCGCCGATGAAGTACCCATTGTCTCATTTGTAGGGGGCTTGACATGCTTTAGAAAGGGAAGAAAAGAGAGGAAATGAGGAGGCGAGTTTCATCCACATGATTCCACATTTCAAAGATAGCGTCTCTTTTCCACTTTTCTGGTTATGTTGCAACTGTGATACTTTGTTGCACATTTAACTTCTGGTTTCGGTTACGACCACTTGGAGTGACCACATTACCTTTGCTAGACGAGCTGGACCCCGAGCCGTGCCATCAATCCCAGTTCCTTTCTGTCCACCGAATACATGCAGATCTTCTGCCAAATTGTTTTGCCTTATTCCGCCGTCAGGAGAGTCTTGGGAGAGACGTGGTAGTACTTTCATCATGGCTAAGCAAAGTTTCAGCATAAAGAAATGCCACGGTCTCATATAAGCATACAAATTAGTCAAAATGCCTTTTCACAGCGTGGTGACGCTTGATGACCTCAGTTGTTTTAAGTTCTTCTCAAATTATGACGAAGGGTGGGGTAACGGATTTTTATTCTGTGGGAGCGAATCGTTTATTTGGAAGGGTGCACGTACTGAATTAATGTGCCCACAATTAGAAGTCAGTCAAGCCATTTCTGACAAAATCTGAGGAGAAGTTTGATGGGATTCTCCACATCGCATTTTAGTCGTTTGAGCACCGCTAAGCTGGAAAAGCATTGGAGCTTCAATTTTTTATAGCTGAATGCAAAGGCTTATTTATCGAATGTGGCTTCGCAAGATTCCCTTTACTTTACCCTTTGTCGATAGAATATTTTCTAACTTAAATGGAATGTGAGGATAAACAATTTTGTGCTTGCCTCAGTTTATGGGTGAAGATGTTCGACTCGTGCGCACACGGTCAACCGGATTAAGTCAACTTATTATTCTCACGAAAATCATCTAGGTGTGGGTGTGAGGGCAGATGAGAAATAATTTGGACCTCGACGTGCCAAAATGCATTTCCACACATTGTTTTCCTCGTTACTTCCTCGGAGCATTTTAGTTGACAATTCGAATTGTCTCTGGGGAAAATCTCATCACGTCAACAGTAGCTGTTCAATGCTGGAGCATTGGAGAGTTGGAAGCATTTTCATGTAAAGCTATGACTTGTTCGCCTCTGGGAAAGGCTTATGTTGGATGCATGGCTGAATGTATTGCTTGGAAGGAGCGAAACCAATTCTTACAATATTGGAACCTTGATGCAAAGGGAAGCATAACGGCATTTGCTGGAAGATAAAAATAAATGCAAACAGTTTTCCACCTGCTTAAAGCGCTTTTAAACTTAATTTCTTACTGCCAAGCTAATGCGAAATCCCTCTATGAAGTCCACTAGAATGCAGGACTGGGTTTTAAGGAAACTTTGGATCTAAGCGTGAATAGTTATTATTAGGCGCAATGATGTTGACCAATGGGAAGAGGAGGGGATCACGAGTGGAACTTTTTGTTCTACGTGTAATTTTTATCTGCGGAGACACTGTCCTCTTCGATATAAACCTACAAGTATGGATCACTGCGATCACTTTCCTTCTTCCCGATCACACCCTGAGCTGACTTTACTGATGAGTCGATTATAGCAGAAGGTAGCACATTTTTGCTCGAAATCAATTTCATTGTGAGATTAAACAGCTGGCTCTAATTGTAGGTGCACTCTAAAAACGATAAATTAGAAATACTTTTTCCCATTAATAAACCCACCCAAAGGTTAGGCGGCGATGTAAGCTTATTGTGCGACAATTCAGTCCAGGGAAGTAGCTGATTTTCAATTGAGTATCAGCCTCAGCCTCCTTTCTCTAGACATAGGCGCTCGATTTCCTGCATAGGACCTTCTACAGCAAGGGTGATCTGAGTACTCACTAAGGGTAGAGCACCTTAGAAGCCCTTAGAACATGATATGGGACGCACGAAGGCTAGGTAGGTTACAGGTGATGACCTCAGGTGGAGGCTCAGCATTGCACTCCGCTGTGTTGAAGCCTGTGAGGGACTCTAATTGAGCTCGCTCGGGTGCATAGTTTGACTCTCAACTTCCTTCCATCCTCTAGTCGTACCTCTCCGTCACTTTTTTCTACTGCATTAAAGTGTCAAATGGCAATGACAGCAGCTCGAATATATTCAACCGTATCACTGTTTGCTGCTCATTGCTAGGCAAGCATTGCGAATGCATGCAAGTTCTTAGTCATTCTAATCAGTCTGCAAGCTACTTACCGATAGTAATTCTGTGGTGCTGTTATGCTTTGATGCACAAGAGTCGTATTCAAGGATTGACTGTGGGTCTGGTTTCCATGTTAGCGGTGACAGTCAAGGCCTTGCCAATGCTGCAGGAACGGCATCAGCTCAATTAGGTGGAAATTGTGTGGGTGCCTTTTCTCCACCAGACCTGATTGTTTCGGTTTACTTAACGGCTTCTCGTGCATGTTCTACATTTGACTTGGCATGCATTAAGTTCACATCAATCCTCCGAGGGTTTGAGCGGACAGAGAATTGTTCCTTTTTTATTACCGTGTGACCCTTATGCTCATCAGACTTTGTTGATACTGCTGGGCTGGCAGGTACCAACGGTCCGTCTTCATTAAGCTTAGGTGTTTGACTGTTCTGGCTGATCCAACGACTACTTGTGGCCTGAGCTCTTCAAGTAATTTGTGTCGACGTGCGTTTGTTATTGTTGTGCTTGCTAATAATACCATGCAGAAAGAAGTATCATGCCTCTTCTATGTCCTCGACATTTGTATGGATAACTCTTAGCCATTTATGGTTCAATAGGTCGCATTGTAGGCTTTATGCTAGAAAACGGCTGCTGACGACCATGACTACCGTAGATATGCAATCAAATTCCATTACGCTGTTGGCGTCCTTAATGTCTTAGCGCTTCCATGCGGCTAGATTGTTGTCGATGCAAAATACTGATTGACGCGCCAGAGCTCATAGTTGTGGTCTTCATGAGGAGTTTGGTCATGCTCACAACTGCAGACGACGGTAAGGAGTGCAGTTCTTCGAAAACAAAGGAACTATTGGCCTACCCGAAGTCGTACACCCTTTGACCCGTTTTCTTCATTTATTCCCAACGCTAGCGTCTTTGCCTTTCTTTTGCATATCCACCACCACTTTGGTGCATTCCTTCTAGTTAGGCGAATTCAATCACCCTTTGTTGTGCCGTGGATACTCGGATGGCAAAACAGCATAAAATGTGCCGCAGGAGCACGCATTTATACACCATACACACCACCGGTGAGCAGTTTGTAGCATATTAAAACGATGGGTTGCAAAACAGAGGAAGCCTATACTCTGCCTGTGTAAACCCCACTATGGCAATAGGGATTAGTCGTTATGGTGAATGATGAATCTTTCGATAACTTGGAACAATATCCTTCCTCATTGGTGCAGCTACCGTTTCGTAAGGCTCGATTCCTGCATTGCAATTGGTTTTATCGCGAGTAACATCGCAGCGTCTCACACGAGGCGAGGACGGCGATTGCAGACCCTACGCGTTTTACCAGCCCCCAATGATCTCAGAGGAAGCAACTTTGGACCTCAAAGCAGTTGTAATTGAGGTGGAATGCGTTGGAAGTAAAGCAGAGAGAAACCAATAACCCTACTAAAATCACTATATCCGATCCATCCAATGAGAAAATGGTGGAATGGTACGAATAAATTTATTCACAGAGTTACACAAAGCTAATATCCTTCATTATGCACAAAATTGGCACCCTGTACAAGGTTCTTCCTATGTTTCTCATTCTTTCTCATTCGCCTCCAAGTTCTCATAATTTTCTTAACATCTGATAATTAACTAACATCTAACTTAGCTCTAACGTCGACCTAGATGCAAAAAGACGAAGAGAATCAATAATAAAACAACGACTACGTAGATGCGTGGACAGATCCGCAGTAGACCACATCTCAAGTGGTACAAAGGTCCGTGGAAATGTAGGTAGCACCGGCATTGGACGTATCCCAGAAAAATCTAGTCGGGCGCCAATAGTTGGGGCGAATGACTACAAAAATCAGAAATGCAACCGGCAATTGATCGCGAACGCACAATTTCTTAATTCCACCTTTACCCCTCTACGCCTTTGAGACTCAAAAAATCGGTGATAAGGCCTAAGTATTGAGTTCACCTTTATATAAACGAGTTGAGACATGCGCACGCATTTGTACAAGGCCCCAGGGAAGAGGAGGGGGAAAGTCATGGAACTTCACAAATTGTCTCAAAGGGAAACGGACTAAAGCCAAACCGACGTACTGGACCACCTCTTTACCCTTACTACACCGTCCGTTTGACGACTGCCATGTCCAAAGAGGCGGTTGAAATGTTGACCGCAGTAATAGGAAAGAGAGTAGAAATTAAAACAGCTGTGAAAGCCAAGTGGATGCAGTCGATGGATGGGCTTGAAAGAAATGGAGAAACTGTATTCACAAGGCGTAGCCTAATTTCTTCTGTCGCCACTTCCAGCAAAAAGTGAAGGGTGACAGTACAGCTACGGCGTAACGCAGAAGACAGAGTTAAGGTTTTAACCACATGGGAGGTCAGAACATTTGTCTGGGAAAAAAATTATCAAAAGCGATAAAACGGAATAAAGGATGCTATGAATTAAAGCAAACTCACCAGACTTTGATTTAGTACTGTAGCAAAATGATCCCAACTGTGGTGTATCAGGTTGCGACGCATGAAGTGCAAAAATCCTAGAAGAATCATAAAGAAAGTGCCAGCTAGAGAATGTATAACGCTAGCAAATAGGTCGATCAGATACATTTTCGCCTTACTGAAAGCTACAGAAAGTGGTCAAATGAATACTACAACAGGAGCTTTCCACAGAATAGTCAACGAAGCCGCTATTATACTTTAACAGCTTCGCGCACTTTCACAGATTCGGTAAGATCGCTCTCGTTGCGGCTTGGTTTCTACGCATTGACCCGCATGCTACCAAGCTCTCGGCTCCTATGCCCTAACCACATCGTTGTGTCTGGCATACACTTGATAAATGACAGTGCTCATCAGTTGGTGACAGTGCCTCCAATCACCGAGAAATAATTAAGAGCGGACCAAGCCCTGATAACACCGAGCAACGTTCCCCAAACTTACAGCCTGCCAATCCGCTTCTTCACGCAGGCAAGCGACGTTAACTAGTTGATAACCCCACCGACAGATGCTGAGCCAACGGTGACAGCGAAGTGCCAGCAGTAGTGTCCGCAATTTCACCTGTAGTGTAAACCATCAATAACTTGCTAACAGCCCTGACCTACCACTGAGAGACAGGTCGTAGATGTGCGCCACCTAAAACAAAAGGAGCACACAGAAATCGTGAGTTAGCGGAGGACAGACACAATGGACGCACAATTAGAAATGCGATCAAGGATGGGGCGGTTGAGCCCCTCCATGGAAGAAATGTTGCCTGCGCGAGCAGTGAGTGTGACACCGCAATGGGGTAAGGAGGCAGAGGTGTCAGTGACCGATGATTTTGCAGCAAATAAGCTGAAGTTGGCATTTTCAGGATTTCTCAACACCGTGCTCCTCCTCTGTAGGAAGAAGGTCAAGTGAACTAAGAATAAACAAGTGATGTAGTATGGAGGTGATGAATAAAGGGCAGACAGATAGGTGGACATGAAACGTAATAAACCAACAGGACGCGATCAAGCACTCAAATCTAAGCTAAACAACCAAAAGCAAACCGACAAATTACACTTAGAACTAAATATCCTGGAGGAGTAGATATTTTGATACAATGCTCATTACATAGGCACTTTGCTGAACTCAAGGCATGGGCCAGTCAGACATCCTCACTTCGATAATATACGGTCGCGAGTCGGATGCAAGAGTCTTCAGTTCATCCCTTGCGGCAGAGGCTGTAGCTCAATGAACGCAAAAAAAGCACTCCAGTTCAGTCACACCACACTGACAGCAAGCAACCTCAACCATTACTTCTCATTCATCTGGAACAACTCGAATGCCCCTGAATGGTTAACCCGACAATCCGACAGACATATTCTCGTCCGCAAACGAAATGCTAAGAGCATAAGCAAAGAATATAGCCCCAAATTTTCACAAAATCTTGATGGAACCAAAATCACTAGGACTAACAGACCCAAATCCAATTTAAAAATCACTGATCTGACCAGTGGACCTCTACCATTCAAGGAGCAGGCATTGCAGAAACTATGAACGCAGCAAGACTTGACAATTATTAGCCTGAAGTAGTTGACAGAATTCGATGCATTCAGAAATCGTTTGGACGAAGACATTTTTTTCTCCCAGCCATGAGCAGTTGACTTTAAAATCCATGCTAAATCATTTACATTTGACAATTTGCAATGATACACCATTATCCAACCCTGACTTACTAAATTGCGCTTTGTTAAATCTATGAAACCTTTTCCCCAATTTTTCCCATAAACTATGAACAACTTTAGCGCTTACTTCGTTCTAGGCAAAGGCGCAACGCCTTCTATCTCCTCTAAAGTCGCAGTAACCCAAGGTTGCATGGCTAAGAAGGTAAAAATTACTAGTACTTCTCAGTGAACCGACGGGTCACATGTGGAAGGACGCTTGCTATCAGCAACCAAATCCGCAAGGGCTGACAAGAGACAATAAATAACCATCCGCTTCATTACAGCTACCTCATTCGGAATTCCTGCATCATGATCAGCAGGTCAAGTGCGGTCTGGACTGAGGTAATTTCCAGTTGTTTTTAGAAATTTGGCAGGAAAGAAGTTAGGGTCACGTTTGGCGATAATAACGCCTTATCGCCTCTCAAGGAATCAAGATGAAACAGACAGATCGTGCAACTCCACTCTGCGTACTACACAAGTTCAAATTAGCTCTCGAAATAAGTGAAGTCCAAGTAAACATTTCAGATATTGTTTAAAGCAATAGTGAGAGGCAAAATATACAGGTGACTCACAAGAAAAAACTGAACCTGGCCAGGAAATGTAGCAGTGGAGGGGAGGGAGGGCGCATCCATCGGAGCGATGCTAGTATCCACACTAGTTTCCGTTTGCTAACTCCTCTACCACCTCTCTTTTCGTTCCTACAGATGATTCCAGACGGGTGGAGAGGTCATACACCGTTATTCCGATGTTCACCACCGACGAGACCCTCGCATCAACGCTAGAAGACAGAACCTTTGGCTAACAGGCCTATTGACTGCAGGACATCTGCGTCTGAGAAAAACACCCGTGATAAGAGAAGGTGAACACGCATTCAAGAACTACTTACTGATTTGGCAATGTAATTAAAGCAGCGGCAATCGCTTTTCGTGGCAACAAGATCCACAATCAGCATCATCTCCATTGCCAATATCACCGATCCTATAGAAGGAGATGAAGATGTCTTCCACAGGGTGGTAGTCTAACTGTGGGTTGCTTGTCACTCATGCTCATACAGCAAGTCATTGCAGCGGCGTCGCCCTCCGCCCAACATTTGCGTCAATTTTGAAGGTGGTGTCAATTGAAAGTGCGAAGACCGATACGCAGTTCAGAGCGGATAAGTCTCAAAGAGATGTAATAACGAATGTAATCGAGATGAATGCCCGAAGGAAGATGTAATTAGATAGCTAAGGGTTTGATTGACGGGTAAATTAATACACAAGCTCAAGCAGGATGGGCGATAAATACTGAATAAATGGACATTTAGATGGGCAGATCGGGGAAGTCCGAAGGAAGATGTCGGACGGATTCCATGCAGTGTCACCTGTACATCTGCAGCGTTCATACGAACCGACTCGAGGTTGACCTCAAGGCTAACCGCACGGACGAGACAGAATGTGCTAATCCTGGTCCTTAGATGGCATGAAAGAAGGGCTCAAGAAAAGGTTCATTACAGCTCCGATGACGCCAGCACTAGCACTGCCGCGTTAGCCCGCTCAACTACTGCACAAATGCTAGAAAAGGGCAACTATCCTCCCCAGGATTAAAAAGGTTCTGCGTCTGCTCTCGAGACGATTTGGAACAAATAACTACAAAAGCTGATACAAGGCAAAAGGAGACAAAATATTTGAACAAACAAGGCATAGATTCGGCAGACAACGCTGTTTGCCTCTGAACTACCTTGGATATTTATCAGCCATTTAAAAAAGCCCAGATGGAATTGATGAAATGAAATAACTACCGCTTCAAAAGGGAGGTTTTATTAACAAGTAACTGATTTTGAGAGTAAACACAATTATCTTATTAGTTCTGTTACAACGCACAAAAACAGCACCATGATCTTGAATAAACCTTTCCAAACTGAAATACAAACAAGATGACCTTGGCAAATTCTGTTAAGTATTATTACTTGATTACTGGTAAGCATCAATACAGTTTTTTTCTCGGGAAGGTAACAAATGAGCAATGCATGACAAGGCGCAAGTAGAGAGAGAAATGATGAAAGACGGATCTGGAGATCTGCTTTTTAATCATGAGCTCAAAATGCCCAGAGAACGTCGGAAGGCAAGGAGGTTGTACCGAGGTCAGGAGAACAGCACACGAGGGATGAAGATGAAGGGGAGAGTCTAACTACTTCCCAGTGAACCGTCAGTCCCCAGCAAGATCGACCCCACTTGGTCAGAAATTGACGCAAATGAGGAGTAAGGAAAAGGACCTAAGAGTAAGAGAAGAGGTTCACTTTACAGATCGCAAACTTTGCTTCGGCCACTTCGGGAAGAGTCGAGTACTTCAACGTTGCCCCTCCATCGCCATTTCATCCACCCATCAGGAATGTGGGAGGAAAGGGGTGTGTACACTAGACGCAATTCGCCACTGACCTTTGACTCTTTCTGCCCAAAGCACACCCATCCTGACTCCACCACTCAAATGAGTCTCCAAGCCTACTCTAAAGATGCAGACTTCTAATGGTTCTCAGCTTCGCCATTAGGCTGGATTCAGTGTTTCCGGCGAGCAATGTGCCCATAGGGCAAGCGTGTTAGTCGTTTTAAGGGGACTAGGAAACCAGATGAAAGGCAAGTAAATTAATAGCAAGCACCCAAATCTAGAACGCATTACCGCCCTTCAGTCTCAAAATCATTAACAATCCCAAACTTCCACCACTTGCTTGACCAATGAGGGCACTGCACCCACGGATTGATAAGCCTTAATCGCAAATGAGTTAACGACTAGCTCAAAACCGCTGTCAGAACCATTAAAGCAAAATCAGCTAAGTGAATAAGCCAGAAGAACCGATGCGTCACTGAGCACACAAAAGACCAACTGTTAGGGCGAGGGTTGAAGCCGTGATTAATGCCCAAATAAATAATAAGTGAACGAAGAAAACAGAGCGGTGAAGCACAACCAGACCGGTGATTGTGGGATGGGTGAGCGCTTCGTTTGATGAGCAGGTAGATAGGAGGCAAAGGAGGGCACCCTGCACCTGTAACCCAGTCACCTTTCCGCCCACTTCTGCGAGGTTGCTCAGCGCCCCATTAAGACTGACCCAAACTCCAATCCTCACCCCATCGACCACAAAGAAAGCCTGAATAGTAACAATGAAGTCAGCATGATTGCGGTAGGCTACCTTCAGCTTCTCCAACATCAGTAAGCGCCCACCCCATAGTGCTGCGCTGGCCAACATGAAATGTTCACGGCATGCCGTGTGTAACGCCACTGCCGCTTTGTGATCCAGCAGCAGCACGCTCTGTGTCAATGAAGACGTCTGCATCTCCTACGCAGCTGTCGTCGAAGGCGGTTGTTGTGGTATAGGAAGATACCTACTGGGATGGTATTTGCTACTAGTCAAACCCTCTTTAATCTCCCCCTAAACGTCAGCCATGCTTCCAATCTTCAAGTAACTCTGCATCGGTTTTGGTGCCACTTCCAGACCCAACTGTATTCAGACGTCTTCATGGATGAGGATGTCACATGAGTAAATCTACCAATTAATAGATGCAAGAAGGGGTAGGGAGTTAGTGGATGAAAGCGTCATTCAACAGATAATTAATCGAGCCAAGTGGTTCGGTTTTGGATTGTTGTCAACCCAGGACTCGTTTCTCATGACCATATTTTATGAACTCGGAGATAATTCCCAACACGTCTTCCGCGGTAAAAACGGACGATTCAAAGGCCACATTTAAAGTTGCACCAGCTGCTCCTTTGCCCTGACTTTTGCAGCAGTCAAAGAAAGTAAAGCCGTTGCTTTGGCGGATAAAAAATTGAAATGCGTAAAGCACCAAAACCAGAATTCCTCTTGGCTCCTTGCCTTTCTCCATGCAATGTCTAAGTGCGGCAAGCGAATGCAAGTACTTTACCCAATTCCGGGCATGGCACAATAATTCGCCTCGGAATTTAAAGAGACATCTTTTGCATCGTTAAACTTTAAAACACCATAAGTCGCTTTAACGTTGCAAAGACCAACTATCTGGTGAAACCGGTTCCCATCCACTTCCTAATGCTCTGGACAAGATGCGCTAAAGAACCCTCGGCAGCTGTCAGTGTTTCAAACAAATGCAGGTTTGTGCAACACCATTACATCTCGACACTTTTTTAATTTCGATGCAGAGGCTTATTTTCGTAAACTCTAGACTTTGGTCAAATCATTCGATCAAGTTGTATGGCTCACTTACCATTGCCGATGCAGACAATGACATGGTGTCGGGTTCGGTGGTTAAAAATGTGCACAATCGCTCATTCTGATGCAAGTTCATTTTACAGGCATCCAATTCAAAAACTCAGCAGGCTAAGGACAAGTTATGAATGACGAAGTAAGTAAAGGCAAATACTGATGGGTAAGTAAATATTTAGTGAGTGTATAAGGGTCACATGTACAAAGCTGTGCTTCCAAGGTGTCAAATCTCCGTGTTCACACACCGAGATTCTTCGTCGACATAAGTGAGTTGTACAGAGTCTCCAAATTTTTGTACACAAGCTCGTAGCTCTCCTTTGTGGCCTGTTGGTCGGCATCCATCCACTTGGTAGTCGTCTCACACATTGTGAGTATGCATTGTCGGGAGTCTTTCGATACTCGCTTTTTCGTTTCGTCGTCATCCATTTTCGACTGTATGTTGCAAATGTAGTCTTCCAAAGTGGTTCTCGCTGCAAGCCTAATCCTCTCTTTCTCATCTTCTAACTTCAAATTTTCTGCGTCAGTCAGCATTTGCTGTGTCGCCTCCTCGGAAAGAAGACCCTTGTCCTTCGTAATGGTGATGCTGTTTTGCTTCCCTGAAGACTTATCCACCGCTGTCACATTGACAATACCATTTTCATCAATGTCGAAAGACACCCCAATCTGAGGCATTCTGCGCGGCGCCGGTGGGATACCTGACAACTCGAATTTGCCCAACAAGTTGTTTTCACTCGTCATCGCACGCTCACCCTCATACACCTGCACCAACACACACGTCTTCTTTATCGGAATTTTTGTATTGCGCTCTATCAACGTCGCCATCACGCCGCCTGTCGTCTCCACAACCAGTGAGAGTGGTGCCACCTCCAATAACACCAAGTCCTGTACCTTCTCTGACTCGTAGATGGCCAGGTTGGATTCCAGCAACGCCGATACCGCAGTTAGCGTAAAACCTTCAGAAATCAACCTTACCTATAAGAACCGCCCTGCTGGATAGTACCAAGTAACAGTCGATTGAACAGCACAGGACTGCAAATGTCCAGATAGCGTAATGAATTACGTCAAATCGCTTTTCGATTAGCGGTAAAGTATTTAATGTTGGCTTGTGAAATCGCGTGTCACGCAAGTTGCATCAAAGTATTAGTGGAGGATGAGATCATTGGTCCTTATCGTCAGTCATGCTATAACAGAAAGTGAGATATGACGGTAAATATAATGCCGAGAAGTGTAATGTTAGAGGCAAAAGTAGAGATCGCAAGACTTGTATGTTTGTGCTCCCTTTGCTCTGCCAGAGAATTCTCATTTTTCATGTTGGAATGCCTTGAAACAATGCAAGCGATTTCCTTTGGCGTCACACACACCGAGTGCTGGTTTGCACCTCAAAACCACAAGTTTGGCCATTGCTGTAGTCTCTGTGGTTGCGTATATGCAAGCAGTGCCTTTTAGTAGTGCAAGGAATATACATGCTCGTACTTTGGCTCCATGAGTGGCATTACTCCTACGCTAAAAAACTTTTACACCCAGGACTAATCATGATGCAGATCGGGCCTGGATTTAACTAACCAAAAGCAGTTTATAATCACAACACCTATGTGGCCGTTTTGAAAGCCTCGATTCAAATGATTTTACATTCTGTAAATAATGCATATTGGTAAGAAGGCAATCATACATGCACGCATACGTGCATATATGCCAAATCAAGCCACAACCACGCATACCGTTCAAATGTCCCCATCAATGCAAATGCAACCTATCCTTTCAAAAGCCCTCTGGATGCTAATTGCTAATTGCACATAAGACCCCTCCCCGCCTTGGAATCATTAAGGATATCTTTTTGCAAAGACTCTCTTTAAGCCTTTTATAAACGACTCCACTGGATACCAGCATCACCCTTCACGTGCATAATGCTGATAGCCTAAAACCATGCGCATGCCAGTATAGGTAACATTTCATGACAATTAATTTATCTGCGAATCGCTGATGCTTTAGCCTCTAAGATGCTGCCTGAAAGCCAGAATCCTCTCACAGCCTCTTGATTAAACCATCGCGTGCTGCAAGTTCTGATGTTTTACGGCTTCATTCAACAATTCAAACAGCTATCACCACATTTGTTTTAGCAAAAAGCAACTTCAGCGCCACCGTCCAGCCCATATTTTATAGAGCAATCACCTCACTTCTAGGATTTAGAAAGAGGTTTTAGCATCGCTTAACGAAGCAATGCTCATGTATCAAGGAACCTGATAACTGTTTGTTTTGCGTTTAGTTTTCCAGCTGCTAATAAGCATTTATACCAAACATTCCTAGGATCCTTAGCATGACTTCAACAGAAATATGTATGCTTGAATTTGATATGCTCATTTGTTTGCTCATCCAAGTTGTTGCTAAACGCTCAGGTATTTGGCAACATTTTGTGTTGGCCAGGCAAGTTTAGAGTCCGCATTTTGTGTAAATAGCTTTTAAGGATTCAAAGCCTACCTGTAAATAGCAATGCCGCCGGAAGAAGAATGAAGTTGACTACCTTTTGCCGCTAGTTGCAATAGCACAAGTAATTCAGGGCAAATTCTGTGTGCAATATGCAGGGCTGTCCACCCCAAATTGCGGCTGCATGCTGAAAAACACAGCCTAAAGCACATTATTAAAGCAGTGATATTAAATGCCTTATATGTGACATCACCTTATTAACAGAATAGCCAGGCGGTAGAAAGTGAAGCTAGCAGGCATACGCTAAGTATATCATTAATTCAGCTGGTGATACAGATGGCAGTGTATTTCTTTGTCCACTGCTAGCAAGAAGGTGTAAAATAACCAATTAATTAAACTTTTATATTTTAAACGTCAAAATGCAGATCTGAAAAAATTGGATGTTGAAACTATTTTCTGCAATTAGTCATCTAAGCTAGAATCAGTCAACCGTGTTGAGTTGAACGGACTTGATAGCAGTGATAGGAAATATAGGATTATATATTCCTGCTTACAATTGCATCTAGCCACTTCTAGCAACACTCCTCGGGATAGCACCACTACGCTGGTGCAAGTGATGAACCCTTCTTATTTAGTACGCTACCTGACTTGACGCTTTCTCCATTATAGCCACATCTTTACGCTAATCAGGGAGGTAAGAATTCTTCATTAATTTTTAGCATTGGATGTTGTTTAAACGTGTGCTTGTTTGCACCAACCTAAATAATATTGCCCTTTTTGCTGCAGTGTCCAATTTAATCCCTTCCAAATACAAGTCACTATTTTAGTTTGTTAAGGACTTCCCGCACTTTGGCAAAATATGCAGGTCATTCGCCACATTGATTTGCGCACTGAGTTGAAGGTCCGAAAGGTAAATATGATACAATCATCTGATCTGACACCGCATGGTTTACAATTATCGCACATAAAAATGGAACGCAGTGCGCTGCATTATATTTCGCCACGTACATATCATTTCCTTTAAATTTATTATGACGTACAATTAGCCGGCGGTTTAGTAATCCGACAAATTAAAGAACTTGGTTCTGGGTAGATGCTGCAATATAAGTGCGGAATTTGGATAGCACGGACTATACCGAAATGCTACCCATGAGAGAATGAGGGCGTGAGTGCATTGGAGATATGTAGGCGCGCTGTCGGTGTTGGCATATCTTTTCCCCCATTGTCAGGTGCCTTTTACGCCTACCTATCAAATAATGTGGGATCATACATTAACTGAGACATTGCCACTGAATTATGCCTTTTTTTTCTTCCTTTGCTTTTGTCATTGACTGTAGCTAGTTGTAATTAACAAGTTCGTTCATTGTTAATTCAAATGCATACTTACTTTACTTGATGCTATATTTTTATGTCAAGCCAAAAAGGCGTGTAATAGTAGGTTATTTAATGTAACGGTGGATATTCTAGTATTCTATGCTTAAATACTTAAGCAAGGCAACATTTTCCTTACATTGTGCAGTGAGCTGCATGAATGATAAGACTTCCAAGAAATCGCAAGTAACAATGTAGTGCAATAATGCTTCATTTATTAATCAGGCAAGTATACAGTATGCCTAATATGCCAAATCATGAAGGGCGGTACATTGGAAAACTCTTTAATCGACCTAAATTTGCTTGAAGCCGTCACTTTGACAAGGCCTCCTTCTTAACTATGCGTTAAAATGAATGGTGCCTTATAAGGTTGGTCTGAAAGAGGCTTAGGTTCCTTTAGTATCAGCATAAAGATAGATGCATTAAGGGTCAAGAGTACCCTCCTTTCACCTTTTTGCTACAGCCATACTGAAAATCCAAACACTAAACCAAAGAAAAAGCCGATAAAAGCATTGTGAATTTCGGCGCCATTCTCAAAAGACACCTAAGGAATTCCTGGTCCCATCGCAAAAAGCCTTATGGAAATGTCCGTTTGGATTTCACACTATTGACACTTGTCTAGCAACAATTGTTGAAGAGGTCGCTTGAAAACCACATAGGCATTTAGAAGACTCAAAACAAGTTTCTTAGCGCTGAAGTGAGGTAAGTGAACTACAAATTATAAGAGTAGGAGGGTCGTCAGGTTTCGCAGCCGCTGGGTTGCATTTGCTGCCAATAAAGCCTTTTAAAAGAATCTGCAAAATTACAGCTTCATTCCCAGTGATTATCTCTATAAACCCTATAAGTGGAAAACCTAATGTTGTTTTGATTCATGCATTCTTAATTAAAAATAATATGGTACATGGAAAGACAAACCTTCCGAACTCACGCGTCATGATGGTACCAAAGCCAAGCAGAAGGGCATTAGGGCTGACAGAGAGGTTAACTTGATGTCAATGAAGTGTGACCAAAGCATCTAGCCAGTGAACTGCCGAAAATGTGTAAAAGAACGCACTGAAGTCGGGAACCACATCGCTGCAGTGGGATTTAGGTCCATTGTTGTCATTTTGTTCATCTGTCTCTTGTTGAGTGGCTGTAGTTATCCGACACAACCAGTATTTCTGTCAACTCAGTCATCTGTGCCACATTATGACACGGATACAGGTTTTAACTGCCGAGATGGTGCCCACAAATACACCTGATATGGGCCACTGTGTCATGGTTTTGGAACGAAGTCTTTTTGCATAACAAATATTTAGGGTTGCGAATAAAATGGATCCGATGGTCAGCAGGTGGTTACGGTGGAAACTAGGGTTAGTGTAATAAATGCCTGAACAAATCAGCATCTAATATGTTTGATTCAGGACCTGCTATTGGATAAGCTAGAGGTTAAAAAAAGGCAAAGAATGATTTTGCAAGCAGGGTCTTAATTCTGGTAAAACCAGAAGGGCTGTTTAATACATTCGCAAAACAATGCCCGCCTAACGGGAAGTCTCCACCACAACTCCCCAACCACTGCATGTTCAAAGTAATGGTGCCAATTGAGGCCAATAATATGGGCAAGCTCAATCCATGCTCATAATCGCAAAAATTCTCTTGTTTTTTCATCAACTCAATTGTTCTATCCACCAGCCATGGACAAATGTAGGCCAGCTCAACCTGTAAAGTGCGCAAAAGGAGAACGGTGCTACTCACCCCCCATTTATCTCGATCTGTTTCACTGAGACTTGTCATGGAAGGATGGATGTCCGAACCGTGCACCAAAGGCCTAATGCTAGCCGATTTTAGCTGTATAGTCCAAAAAAGAGCGTGGTATAAGATCCAATAATTCGACAACCACATCAACACTGCCATTTAAGCGAATAGAAGCGCGTAAAGTGCTATTTCACTTGTAACAGCCATAAGATTGAAACCGAGGAGATTCTGCACTGTACGAAAAGGGAAATTCTATAAAATGCTGGTTCGCAATTGTCATTACTAATATGTTTGACCTTAAATTTAACAGAAAAGTAAATGTTTCTATGAATGACGCCATCACCTACTAACAGATCCATACTCATGTTTGTCCCTCCTCAGTGACTTTTGCGAAGCCGACATTTAATCTGAGTCCACAGAATACATCTCAAGTTGCATTGTTAAGGCTAATAAATAAGCGTAAAAAGACAACCTTAATCATCTGGAGAAATATTCGATCACTCAACCGACCACCAGGCCTGTAGGTTTACGTGGTGCCCTACATTGTGCGACCATACCCTTTGGCATCCGGACAACTTCGGATGCGGACAGATGCGGGTAGCGTGTAGGCCACAAGCAGCAAGGATATATTAATGTAAAGGCCCAAAAGTGGGACATTAGCGATGCCGGACAAGTGAAACTATAAACTTTTTTATTGAAAACAAGAAATTGAAAGAAATATGAGTGCGAATAAAGTGAGAAAGCACGTATCAGTGGCAAGGAAATGCAGAAAAGAAGTGTGCGCTTAAATATGCTGTTTTGACAAAAGCGCCAGTCGCCTTATCTCATATTGGCCTTAGCTTTATCAGCATTTGCCACCAGTGATGCATCCATAAACCCAGGATGGCTAGCTGAAGTATTCGCTAGCTTCACACCGCGTATAGTTACAAAAGCCCTTGCCCATTCACCATTACATCCACCGCATAAACTTGAGCCCTAAATCTTCCATTTTAACAATGGCTAGTATCCACCAGGTTGTAGATCAATGAATTAAATTAGAAGCCACTGCAAAGCTTATCATGCCTTCCAGAACAAAGCTATTCACTTTACAAAAATCATGACACTTCTTTTTATGCTGCTTTTTGCTACTAGTTGCAATGCAAACTGCTATTAGACTGCATAAATTTTGAGCCAATCTGACGAGGTTGGCCTGAATAGAAAGACGTCATTGAGCTAGAGAAGGTAAAGCCTTATTTTTGATCCTATGGGCGCAATTTGTCCTCGATTCTTGCATTAGGGGACAGGGAAACACAAAGTTAGCTGTGCCTGATTTATTGTCAACTTTTAATTTATTAGTGGGGAGGGTCTTAGTGAAGTGATTGGTTATCTTGGGCGCATAACAGCAAGACGTCAAGCAATGACGAAATTTGCGGTTTTAAAGTAATTAACACCACCGGTTGTGTGCGTGAGATCACATTAAATCGCCTAGGTCGCTTCAAAATATTAGCTACAGGTTACATGTTGTATGTGACACTGTTTGCATATTACTCAACTCTACCCATTTTCATCCCAGCAAGTCTTTTTATTTGTTTTTATTGCTTGATCGACCCATAAAAATGTGTCACGGACTTTTGCTTCCATAGCTGCACATACAGTACTACTGAGGACTGTGCGCACGTCTATTTTGATGCTGATGGAGTTGTCAAAGAATCCATTAGCCCAAGGAAGGGAATCGTCACGACTGGGGTTTTAGCAGCATACAAGTATTTCACTTTAGCACCATAACCCCTTGTTGTGCTAAACTATTGCCAGGTGAGGGAGGAATGAGATTGATTTTGAGATATTACATTTCGCTTCTTAAATTTTACCTCTTAATTCCAACTAAGGTTACCTTCCTTGAAAAATTAGCAGCGTTCGGTTTGATTCTACTCAACGGTTTACAAGCAGACTCCATCGAGGAAAGTCCAGAGGTTGCTAAAACACAATTCTAAGTGCTACACATCTCCATGTTCCTGCGATTAGTCCATCTCTGGCCTTATATGTTATCACTTTTCTCCCCTTAGCATGGGGCAAAGCCGTTGCAGCCCTCCTGCATTTGGGGTTTATTACCTTTTCACTTTAGGTCGCATCCCATCACCCAAATGCAGAGCAGTTAATTTGCACGTCTATAATCTCAACGCAATGTCTGAATCAAAGTCATCCTTGCTTCAGGCAACGCAAAGGCACATACTCCTACCTTATATTTTTTGCCGCCAGCGTAAAAATCGTACCATTTCACCGACGCAAATGTTTCCTTCTACCAAGTCAGGGCCACTAATATTTCCTTGACGAATGTGGGTAGCAGATTAGGGCTACAGCATGATGACCAAATCAGAAGTCTTTTAGATAAAACTAGTGCCTGGAAACATCGGTATATTTCAATCTCGCGGGAAAGAGGCATCCGTACTGGACACAAGGTAGGCACTGGTCTTTGCCTAGATGCGGTGGAAACACCAAAGCCACTCTTGGAGGCAAATCATTGAACTAGCCTTTACACTTTATCATAATTTACCGATAACTTATAGATGTTGAGTTTAGTTTATGCCTGACCAAAAGTGGCAAGTTTTAGGCTTCTTTTTAAAGGCACGAGTTTTGTGCTTAATTAGCATGATGCAAGTAAAGGGATGTACCCACAATGCAGTGGCCAGATTTAATAATGGATGAACCGATTTTAGCAAGCTTGGCCCTTCCAAAAACAAATGATTGTTTCATAGACCTACCAAATCAAGGACTGCATAACCGGGTTCAGCTATGCATGGCATGGAGTGCGACCTTGCGATTCGCTACGCTGACCCACATTTAATCCCCCTGACCTCAGAAAGACGCAGTCCAATAACCACGGCAGTCACGTCAACTCACAAAAACGTGGTATAATTAAACAATGTTAGATAAAAACAGCTGTACGACAGGACTCAAATCCGGCTAACCCATGTAGGCGCTTGGTGCATATCATGGGACATCCAGATGGGTCTCTGGCTAAAGTTGCATATCTATTTGCATTTAATGTTGCAAAAGTTAGGCGGATAGTCATCAACTCTAGTTTTAAGTTCAATCTCGTTGTGGCCAATGCTACAATGTACTCAAAATTCATTAGCAAAGCTAGAGTACAAGGCGAATCTTATTTAGTGGTCCTAAGTTTTGTTAAATGACATTCAACCTTGCATTATTAGTTTTCCCGCTGGTCCTCTGGTCAAGGAAGACACCTTTTATACCAAACAAACCCTTTATTTACGTGATTAACACTAACTCGATATATATCGTGTGAACCCATGTAATGGCTCTTCGGGGTAGGAACAGTTGTGGAGCAGACGTTCATCATCTTATATTGAGCGACCAATGTAAGCAGCCAAATCGACTTAAAGGCATGCCTTGCTAATCAAATTTTTACGAAAGACGTTATGAGGCTTGCCTGAATGCAAAGATGCGTACGTGGACGCACAACCAGGATGTCATTTAATGTCATCTGATGTGGTTCCTTTGATTCTCAATAAATAAGACCTTAACTTTTACGAGAGCGGTGACAAAGGACACCGATTTCATTCAATTCCTGTTAGTCCAAATTTTAATATTTCAAACCCTAGCAGTACGATTATTTCTGGGCTGGCAGCAGTTCTGCGGAGTACAGTGAGTTCGCAAGGAATCTGGAAGAGTACCATTCTGCCAACCTAAAAATGCATATTGTTTTATTGAGTCCACTAGATTAGATGCTTAAAATGCATTCAATTTTAGTTGACTGGGGACATTTAAAACTAAAAGAAACCCTTAATTTTTTAGGTTTAAAGCCGACGACCGCGTCGCCGTGGCATTTTTTGGTGTAGGTGGTCGTCGGGTCAATTTAGACACCACTGATCAATGTTGCAGGTAGTACAGCAGTACTTGTGTCCATGTGACAGCTTATGACTAACTAATGAAGCTTTCAACTGATACCTGCAGGCATTTACCAGTCTCTATTAGAAGCCATCCTGCCTGCTACAGTGATATGAAGCTAAACCACCCAGTAATAAGGCACTTGAATAAAATCAAGCCTCGTAATGCCAGTTTGACATCATCTATTGCCGAATTCACCCCTTACGCTTTCTAGCTTATGGCCTCGTTAATCGTTCCCACAGCCATTCAGCTATCGCTCTTGCCATTTTCTCATTGACACTTGGTCTGCGAAAAACCTGTCTTAACTTTTCGCAGTCTAAAACTTTCTGAGTAGTGAGTAGTAGTGGCAGTGGTAAGTAGTAAGTAGTCGCAGGCACTCATAGTAGTAAACATGAATGCACTCAAGTTCAAGCAGGACACTATCTCCTTTGGGATAGATGCATCCGCTGACTTTCATCATCAAAGCTTCCACTTAGCCAAAACACTGCATTCTGACATGCATACCTATAGTCCTGCAGATCAGAAGCACCAACCAAGAGCTATTGCACGAAAATAAGTGTGAGCACTCTCTTCCATCCTCCCATCTTTGGTTAATCAAGTTTGGCCTGCAGCCACGTGGATTGTAGGACACCCTTAACTCTAAAATTATTTAGAGGATATTATTTAAAACTCTTGCGTCGTCTTAGTCCGCCACTTAAGCACCATGATCAATCTTTTGCGAGCCGATCCATCTGTCATGTGCATGCCATAGCGAAGGAGCTCCAGTCTCGTTGATATGTAGTGTAGTAAATAAAGCAATTTATCAGTCAATTTCCAAATCACTGTGAACGCTTGTCAGTTTAAACCGAAAACCGACCCCAACTTTAGGCTTTCCTTGATGCATTCTGCTAATTTTTGTCAAACCATTTGCATCTATAGTTGTTAAAAAATCACACCACCGACTAAACGAAACAGGGGCTAATACGACACAAAACTGCCTTTACTTGATATGAGGTACTAAGGGAACACATGACACATTGTATTACACGCTCTGCCTAGGAAATCTGTGCATCCACCAAAGTGGGGGCCTTAATGACAGCATCGGGACTGTTCCTCAGCTTCCAGGGCACACCTTTGTAAGTGGCTATTTGCGCACCGTCCACGCGCACATCAGACATCACTTGCTCCCACACTTTCTTTTTGGGATGAAGTTGAGCACTTGGTTCGCCTGAAAGGGAGACGTGAAGGAAGTGAAGTAAGTTGAGCTACTTGAGTAAAGCGAAATTCTTACGCGCGAGTGTCATTATCGCTTGTCATTTTGGAAAAGAAATCATGGTCCAAAATCCATTAAAAGTTACAAAGTGTAATGCTGCAGTGAAGGGCGGTGACATCACCATTTTATCGTTTAATGCTTCGGAGAGGTAGATGTTTAACTCAGTTACGGGAACTCTAGAAGTCTATGCTAGAGTGGATGTCTGCAACATCAGCAAACCTACCAGAAGCTTTCATTTTCCTGCCTGATTTTTGGATGTTCTAGAACGCTTGGGAATTAGCACTCTCTTTAAGTTGTCCTGATTGGCAAATATTGCGTACGAGGATGGGTGGAACACCTCAAGTTTCTACCAGTCAGAAGTAGAAGCTCGCCCATAAATTATGCTTGCTAATTGCTCACATAAGCTGCGTGGAAGCATTTTATTGTTTTGTTTGGAAATACGGCAAAAACTGGTCCAACACACATGCGAAAATATTTGGTGGCAAATTCTGTAGGCCTCTAATTCTTCACAAAACGGAACGCTTAAAAATCTAGATTCCGAACAATTAGGAAACAAAAATAGAAATAAGAAGGGGTTACGAAGCACTCAGCAACCACCGATCGCTTTTTCCTTAGACATGCAGCGATTCCGTGAGTCTTGGAAGAAAGCTGAAAGTGAAGCAGCCGTATAGCCCATCCTTTAACATCAATTCCTAAAGCATTCAATTCTTAAGCCCAAAAAGACCAAAATTTTTATAGAATTAATGTTTTATCACCCCGCTTGCGCAAACAGCTCCTAAGATCTTCAGTGAACTCACTGCGAATTATGCCCACCAGTCGAGGAAGGACCTAAATGTCCTTTTTATGCCTCACAAGGTTTCAAGACTCCTTAAAAAGCCGAGCTGTCAGTTAAACACAAATGCTGATGCAACTTCAGGATTGGAAAGTCATTAGAACTTTGATACCATTCTAATGGCTTCCAGCAGACTTCCCCAATTCGATGGATATGTGAGGACAGCAATAAGCAGCATCCTTCTAAATCCCGGGACTCTATAATAGAAGGTAGATATCAACTTACCAGGATAGCCCTCCACGTAGACTCTGTCACCCAGCGCTGGTTCTGTCACACTCTCAATAACTAGAGGTTCCACTCTATCATTGGCGTCAGCGGCGCACATCAGCATACCCTGCGACTCGATACCACGCATCTTGACAGGTTTGAGATTGCACACAAAGATGCCTACTAATCCTTGCATTTTCTCAATGGGCACGTGTGGCACAAGACCGCTGACCACGGTGCGGAGTTCGCCTTCACCTAGATTCACCTAGGAGGAGTAAAGAAACGAATTCGCCACACAGGAGCCAAAACTAGGAAAAAAGTCATTACAGAATGCATTGGCTGTTTGGTAGATATAGTTAGCAATGGAAAGCGACGGCAACGGCTGCATAAATTTGGCGGATTATTAGAAGGTAGAGCTTCCTACAGGATAAAACCCATAAGATTAGGCAGGGCTCTTTCTAAGACCTTACCTGTGCTACTAAATAATCAGGCAGCTATGCAGCTAGATTAGTATTCTTTTTTTAAAGTGGCTTGTTACTTGTATCCTGTACAAGAACTTGGCGAGTAAAAACCATTTGATCCAGTTCGTAAATTTTCGGATGTTCCAGTATACGAACCAATCAGCCAATAATATGGTTAGCGTTTTCTTCATAACATTCGCGGAGCAAATAAGTGCCTTGCAAATCGCTAGGGTTGGTCCAAGCTGCTATCACCTCAAAATACTTTAAACCAGATCCTAATGCCGCAAACTTAAACAACCCGCACGACTGGAAATTTTCTTTGGAGAAAAGTAGATCATACTAAATCATCGTACAGAGCGAGCTAAAGCATTTAAAAGTCATCTTCCAAAAAGATCAAGGATTAAAGAGGGTGAGCACTTGCATTTAACACGGGCTGCTATTTGTCATAAATTCCAGCTTTTGAATTTCGGTCCTCGGATCTAAAGAGGGCTGATGCCTATCCATTTTAAGAATTAAACCATTTTGATTCCCTTTTGATAGTTCTGAGACTCCTAGCCACGATGACATATGAAATCTGCAGCCAGTTGCCGCAAAATTTTTACCTAATTGATAGATTTTGTTGGGAACTGCAAAGCTTCATACATCGAAAGATTAGACTATTGCTTTGCCGATTTAGAACACTAACCAAAGTTCTTTTAAACAGTTGATGATAAACCACAACATCTACTAGACCATCCATTATGCCTTTGCCTGGGAGGGTCAGTAAAAGTTTCAACAAGTTTGAAGAATTGCCACAAAGTGTCTAGCCTGCGATACCTTTCAGCACAAATCATCAAAACGAGTCTATTCCTTGATTCATACTGCTTTGGTAGTGCCAAAGATCGTCCAAAGTTTTCAATTAGTGCTCAGACCGCAAAAGGACCTGCGTTTCTAGGCCTAAATTTGTTTGACAACTCAGAACACAGGTATATTTGCCAGAAATCAAATTTGCAGGAAGAGCAGGATCAGATTCGCGCCACAAGGCTAGTTAAAATTTAAGGCGGTCCTTGAAAATAATGAAATGCAGGCATTTTAAATATTAGGCATTTACGCAGAAAAACAAGCTTACAGTCAAATAACAGCCGCTTTTCATGTCAAAACCAGGATTGTAAAGGATAAAACAAGTTGGGTCGAGTTAAACTGGTTTCTAAACGTTCAAAGACGTTTGCTGCCATGAGTCAGAGGTAACAGACATTCAGCACCTTAAATATTCCTACAAGAAGTATGAGCAAGCCTCACGCTTTGTTCATGCTGACGCCATGGCGACAGGATGCCTAGACGAAAAGCAATTGAGGCTAACCTTCTCTACATAGAGTGAGTCTGCGTCAGGATGGTGCTTCACCTCCACGATTTTGCCCACTCGCATGTCGACGCGACTGATGTCAACAGACGGATCTTTGTCCTTCTGTCCACCCTTTGGTGGAGGCTTTGATTTGGCACCACGATAGGAGTGCTTATTATCTGGGTTACAAAAGGAGTAAAGGTTGCTATCAACTCCGTTAATTGGGCATATGGAGTGCAACATGACACAATACTAGTGATATGCAGCAAATGAATTAATAAGTTAATAACTGCAAGAGACCTTTACATCTAAAAGATGAAGGGAGGCAGCTGCAAGTACACGGATCAAAATAACGGTAAAATTGCTTGACCGAATCCTCATCGTGAAAAGTGGAAGAACATAAGGAAATGTATGGCCACCTTACTGATCATTATGCATCGCTAATGTCATCATCCATTATGGACCCAAACGGAAAGAAGCTATTGAAAAATAAAAGGAGCGCTGTTAAAATATAAAGCATGCTTAGTTCTGCCTCTATGTGATGGCGGCGTTTTGGCAGCAGCCATTAACTATGTTGAAATGGGATGAAGCTGGCTGCCAACGGTTTTTCCGGTTTATCAATACCGAGTCTCCTTAATTGGTGCAAATGCAAGAACATGCCTCGTTGATGCCAAATTCCCTTTTGTCACTTAGCGGTACGCTCCGCTTATTAAAGTATCTGCCTCATCTATAATACCAGGAGGGACCAACCCCTAAATTCGTAATAAATGCACGACCTCCTCAAGTAGTATGTGATTGGATATGCGCGCTTAGGATGCATTCTATCACTTGGATAGCGATTAAGAAAAACAATTTTTTTGCGACAAAGATGCATCAACTATTTCCACTTTGCATCGCAAAATAACAAATGTGACCGATTATTCCTATAAAACTACATAATTCTGCCCTGACCGGGTAGCAAGGACATTATGCTGGTAAAATCTATAGAAAGTATAACCTGACTAAACCAATAGTAAAATCAAGAACAGTTAATTTCAGCACTGGATTAATGTAACCATATCACATAACACGCACTTCAAAGAAAAAAATGCAGTGAAAACAAAATACCGTAATAAGAGAAACTAAACAACCCAAAGCGAGGGAGTCGAACACCTCAGTAACGAGATTACCACAAAAACCAAGAGAGAAAAACGCACCAGGCTTGTTTCTTGGACGAGTAGAGGAGAGCGGAACAGTAGGTTTTGCGTTTTTAGTAGGATTTTGAAGTGTAGAAGGGAAGGGTTGATTGTCTACGAGGATCCTGTTAAAGTTGAACGGTAAGCAACTTACAACCAGCCATAATTTCCAGATAATTCAATTTCTCCTTGAGGGTATCAATTTCTCGTTTGAGCTGAGCATTGCTTTCGGCGTACACCATCTCAGCGTGCTTAATTGCACTCTCATCACAATTGGCAAGAAGAGAGATCTTATCCCTGACAATCTCAGCGAGTTCCTCGGAGGTCATTTTCATTAATATGGAGGCTGCGATTGGTAAAAATGTATGTCAGGGCTTTCAAAAGTTAACTTTGAAGTAGAACTACACGGCAAATTGGCAAAAAAAAGCACCGAAAACAAGTTATTGATTCCATTTTTGTAAATTAAACAGTTTATCCCAGAATTGCATTCGGGGCAATATCGATCAAGCAACAATGATATTTCAGCATCAATGGTGATAATAATGTAGTACCACCCAACATGTGATCCTATTTTCCAAAAATATTTGCCATCAAACTGAATCTAGCAACTGGACTAGCAGTTAAAAATGATAAAAATGAAGTAGGTGTCGAGTTCTATTGGGGCCAAGCAACAGCAGCCTACACGCTCGCTCCCTAATGCAAACGCTTAATGAGGTCATTCTTACAACAGCCTTGCTAAACAATTTTGGTTGAAAACAATTTTTTAAATTATTCTTTGTAAATTATGATTCCACATACTGATTTTGATTTTATCAATTTAATTTGCCAGAAAATGCGGTTTATTTATCGTAAATTCGCTGTACATAATCCGTGCACCTCGTTTTTAGGTCCTTATTTTGTTCCACTTTTTGCTTAAGCTATTTTGAAAGTCCATAAATGCACTAGATTACCAATAGCAGGAACTGTTTTCTAGCACAAATTGTTCTTCTTAATCCCTAATTTGTGCTTGTTCTTCTTTTGTATTTACAATATCTCTGAATATTTCGTTTGTCTGCCAGTCACTTTGTCAAGACCGTAAAGAAACTGCCCCATTCAATAAGCATATTGCTAAAGGAGTTAGCAAAGCATATCACTAGCTTAAGTTATTTTTCTACGTTGGAATATTTTTCGTCATCCCGTAGGAAGCTTGCAGCCTGGGCCAGCTTTGTAATGACTTACTCTGCACATCTGTGATCATCAAAGCAATGCATCACACCCCTTTTCAAGATAGCGCATTGAGAAAATTTAAGCGCTAGCAATGTAACGAAGTGAGCCTCTAAAGCCTTTTAATAAACTCCTTAATTCCGTTGGTGTCAATGTGTTGCGGTGTTATTCTATTCTTTACGAAATGCACTTTCCTATTAACTTACTTGGTGCATTTATGTCTGCTTAGCCCTTCTAATAACCGCATGCACACATAAAGTCACCGTCGTATGGTGTTGTTCGTTCATTTTTCTCTACCTTCTAGGCTCTTAAGACGGCAGAATCAACATAGTCTAACAAAAGCTTGTCTTCCGCTTCTGTAGCCAGCTGTCTAAATTAGACCACAACAACCGAAGCCTTAGTTTTACGCTTTCTCCGCCCACCAAGCCTTTAATTCGCGTAAATGCTAAAATACTGAAGCCTTTTAACAAGTAAAACTTAAGGAGTGTTAAACAAATCTCTGCTTGAGCTGACTTTCAACCTCGACACAAGTCAGGTGGTGAAGTTATGTTAAGGCACCTGCTCCCACCAAAATTAAAGTTGGTGTTAATAGCTAAGTAGGAGTACGAAAAAAGCATGTGGTTTTCTCTTCTACCTTACTGACAGATAAATCTGGCCTTGATAAATGCAATGCATAAAGCTTAAACATTTGAAGCTAAGAATTGTGGTGCGTTTGACTCCATTCAAACAGGGTCTATTGAGCCAACATCATAGGCATGGAGCTATGGGGACTTACAGCTGTATATTGATGCTGTGCTTCCGTTTTTGATCTAAAAGATCAAAATAAATTGCCTTTCATATCGCCGGGCTTTGTCCAAATTTCCTAAATGACTCAGCAAAGTGTAGTGATTAAATTGCAAGGTAAGTAGTAGGAAGGATGAAAGCAGATAGTCATATTCCTTTAGTTCGTTATCATGCCTTTTTGCCACTAAATAAAGCCACCTGCTGCAAATGGCTTAACCCCAAGGAACAACGACTCCTTCAGCAAGTCGTTGATGGCTGAATGCCACTTCATTTAATGCGCTAGCAGCCGAGTGGAATTTTGGCTTTGGGTTTGGTTACGGTAAAATGCAAGCGCAATTGAATGGAAAAGATGATGCAATGTAACAAGGAGCGAATAAATAAAGATAGAGAAGACCGGCAATCGGGAGCTTTCCATCATCGGCTTCCACGCCTGTATTACCTCGATCTGGCGTAGCAAAACCTTAATGGTAAGACAGAAATCAGAAATCTATGCATAATATAGTCATCTGCATCCTCTGTTCCAATTATTTTGGCTCATCGCAGACTCTTATCATTTGGTCTTTTCTCCCGTTGTACAATTGAGAATAAAGATATGGCCGTTGGTGGTTTGAATTACAGACAACCACCTTCCTACCATCTTACCTATGTTCGGTCTTTGTCATTTTATTTGTCTGTATACTCGGATCGTCGCGAAAACTGACAAAGACTTTGCAGTAAGTGCGCGTTCGTGTATAGCACAGCGCAAATGCATTTGCCTTTCTCATTATCCAGGTTTATATTTTGTAGTTTTGAGGGTTGAATAAATAGTACACCATTAAGTGGTTGCCATTTTTCTCTTTAGCATTCTTTGAGGACCTGATATTCAGCTTCACCCTAAGTCAGATTAAAACTTGCTGCGAAGCTAATTGTTTCATTGGTTAACAAACCTAATTAGTCATTATTTTGATTTCAGCTAATTTGTTGGCATCTATTTCACACCATATTTTATAAGCCACCTCTCGGATTTTGCTCTATTCTCCAGCCACCCTCAATCCAAAGCGTTGGATCGAAAACGGAGCGAATGCGTAAAAGAAAAGCAGTACAAATGTAAAAAGGTTTGTCCAGAAAAGAAAAAGAAGGACTAGAAGAGAAAGTGGGGGAATAAAGTCTTCAACAGAAATGAAGTTGAAGCGACCTGAATCACCACTGGATTCAAGTCAGTATATATCGGTCAAATCGTAATTAGAAATTCGCAGCCATCCTGATAGTAGCCTAGCCATCAAAGCAGGAAGAAGTGCATTTAAGAAGATAGTTAGCCAGCTAGCCAATTATTTAGGACATTTGACATTTCCTGGTTATCCAAACATGCAGGTAGACGCTCAACTGAACAGCATTAGATCCAGCCAGTTAGGCGTTTAGCCAACTGGCAAGTCTGTGCGGCAGGCAAATAACTAGGCGCCAACGCAGCCAGGTATGAAAACCAGCTAGTCCAGAGGGCCAGGCAATCGTGTAGGCAGTGAAGATGGACACAGTAGGGTGCAGATTGAGAGCAATTGTTGCAGGAATAATAGGGGTTAAACAAGAATGATGCAGCGTCATCTCGCTCCAGCCTCCGCATTATGCCATCAGCCCAATTTTCTTTCTGTTTGCTAAATATATGTATCTTGCCTCAGCATTATGTGCTTAATTGTCTTCAAGGAAGCCTCGACCGGTACTGTTATACGTGCTGTGCGCCAACGAATTTTAAGAGCAGTTTCAACCTTCGTCTGTCCCAAGGCACCGAAGGTGTCATGCAACAGGCTAGCCTTATATTATCCCGTTTATCTGCCACTGCTTGAGCGTGCACAAAATCCTTCCTTCATAAAGGCAACATTTAGAGGTAGCTGGTGGGTCAAGAATGAGGAAGGGCTGCATGACTCAAAGTCCTGGATTCTAATTACTACACCATGAAGCCACGCTGTCAGTGAATCACTAAAGATGCGAGTCCACTCTAATCCTATGGAAAGACAAACGGCTAAAGATAGTAAGGTACAGGAAAGAGAGGTAAAAGAGGGATGTAATCATACCTCTGGGGAGCTCTAATTCTCGACCAGCGCATTATGACCACGCACCTATATCCTTTGAGTGATCTACAGGAGGATCCCACACAACCGCTACCACCTCGCTACTATCTACCACTAACCACTTGCTCACCTCAATTACGCTAAATTCATCCGCATCATTCTCAAGCGCTCTTGCTAATGCTGCCTTTACACTTCTACCTTGTAGCCGCAACCGCTAGCGTCATTCAATCGAATGCAACTACAAAAAACACCCGGGAAGGTGATAGACTGCATCAGATGAGTCGACACGTTGACCGTGTGGAAAAGTATACTTGCACCGAGTGAGTGTAGGGGAGCGGACATGACATGCCATGCAATGAGGAGTAGAGCGGTGTGCTAGCAGTCAAAGCAATGGATCGATGAAACCAGAAAGGCGGATGCTGTGAGAGATAGGGCTGTTGTAGCGCAATACGTAGCGCGTCTGAATTATACTCAGAATATTGCGAATTCGAGTCTCTTCTGCAGCTATGATAGCATAGCTAATGCCTTCCTTCCTTCGCCTCTTAATGCTTTGTGCATGGTTAGGATTTTCACTGCTTGGAAACCATCTCATATTCAATTAATCCATTCCTGTCGGTCACGATCAAGCTATTTTATAGCAAACAAATCTCGTTCCTACATGCCGCAACAATTCGCTGTACTCCCATGCCAGCCTCTCCTACCTCGCCTTCCTGTCGCCCGCCTCTTGCTTTCTTCCCCATTGGATGGCACGGAGTAGACAGACAAATTGCAATTACAACGCGTTTTTTTTACGTGGCGCAGCAGAGTAGAAGGGTAAGGTAAGGGGGAGTGCAGTGCACTGATCCTGACGTGATTTGAACACACATCTAGAGTCAGACGCTCTACAATCACACTACTAAGTTGTTAACGTAGTCTTCGTGCCACCTTGTCAGCACCATCACTAATCAGCGCCATTGCCTGGTGTATCTACCCTTCCCTTGCAGCAGCAACTGCTGTAGAAGACGGTAATGGCATGCGGATAGGTATGAGTGATGGGGTAGTGACACTACTGCCGCATTCATCTATGCAGGTCTCAGGGTACGATGGTGTGCAGATTGGAAGGAGAGGAAAGTGAGTGGGTGGGATGGGTTAGGATGCTAGGAACCTCGCCTCTCACGCGTGGTGTCCTATCTGATTCGTCATCATTAATAGGTCGGATATATAAGCAAAATTTCCTTACACGGTTGGTTTTTACCAAATTGCTTTTATTTTTATTCGGACAACTAAGTTTCGACCAAAAGTTTGTTTCCCAGAGGAGAAGTTTTGGGTATTCGGATCCAATAAAGCGCTCTGGTTGAATGAATGCTGTTTAAGCTGTTTTTACGACACACCTTAACAGCAATTGTGGCCGCAGAAACACGTTGATCAGGCGGTAAACATGCATCCCTAACTTTTATTAACCTACTTTAGACCGCAAGACTTCGATGCGGATGGATTGTAGCAGAACAAACCACCAATTTATTTCTACTCAAGTATTGTATCAGGGAAAATCATTTGCGTAGAACATACCAGAATTTGCATTGCGGTTCACGAGATTCCAAGTGCCAATGCGCCAAACTTTAGATTTCTCGTTTGTGTAGAGCACAGACTGGTCATAAGCAACCAACATTCAGAGAATAGAGATCGACAAGGAAAGCACACTGAGGACAAGGATGAAGACGGCAAGGAAAACGAATGAATTTTAGGGTCCGAGGAGCGGAAAGAGGTCCAGTCCAAAGGTCCATAGCCTTGGTTTGACAACGTCAAGGAAGGCCAAGCACTCATGCAGTACCCATTTCCGTACCATTTTGCGCCTGATTAAAGAGTGTGCGTGGCGACTAAACAATTTCTCGTTTTCCCTTAACCCTCTCTGTTCAGCACAAGAATTTACTTTAGCCTCCTCACTCAAATATACCTCTAAAGAGGTGAGCTAATTCTGAAGGTCCAGAAGAGTGCCTAGCTACATCTTCAGCTTCGTTGACAAACCGGGCACATGTTGGGTGGTTGCATTAAGTAGTGTCTACAAATAAGATGAACGCATTGGCAGTTCCGGATAAAATAGGAGGCCGAATCTAAGTTGACTAGATCAGTTGCAGTTGCTCAGATATAGAACATGCCACTCAACTTGAGTCGCGTAAACACCACTGATTCCAAACTAGAATGCCCTGCATGACGATCTTACCATGTCAAACTGCAGATGAAGCCGAGAATTTGTCGTTGGCGCATTGGCGATTTTCTTCATGTCACTGACTGTAGTTAAAGTGGCGAGAGCCGAGAATGGGCCCAAATTCAACAAGAAAGTAAACGTTTCTAAGAATTTCACCGTCACCCACTAACATTGATTGTTGATTGCGCTTCTCTTTCTTACGCAAGGTTGCCTTAATTCTTACCGTCCATCACCATACAGATCCGTACTCATGTTTCGGTTCTCCTCATTGGCTCTTGCGAAGTCGACATTTGCTCTGGGTCTACAAAATACAACTCGAGGTCCACTGTTATAACTCATAAATAAGCATAAGTGGGCAACATTATCCACCTGCAGAACCATTCGGTCACTCAACCGGTCACCATACCTGCAGATTCACGTGGCGCCCTACATTGTGCATTCACACCCGTTAACAATCCGGACGACTTCGGATGCGGATGGGCGTGGGGTGTGTGGAGGCTACAAGTAGCGAGGATGTCCTTGTGTCCATTTCGGCGTCATTTGTATAAAGAGGAATGCTGAAAAGCCGAAGGGTGTGAGGTGAGTTTTAATGTAGAGGCACAAAAAGTGGGACATTGGCGATGCTGGACAAGGAAAACTGGAAACCCTTTCGTTAGGAAACGAGAAATTGGTAAGATGTAAGTGCGAATGAGGTGAGAAAGCATGCATCGGTGGTCAGGAAATGCAGAATAGTAGTGTGCACTTGACTTGTGCTGATTCAGCAAAAGCGCTGGTCATCTTAGTTGTATATTGACCTTACCGTTTTTAGCATTTGCCACCAGTGATGCATTCTCAACTCCAAAACGGCCTAATGAAGCATTCGCTAGCTTCACACTGCGTATAATCACAAAAGTCCTTGTCCATCCTACCCTTACATCTACCACATTAGTCGCAGTTTTCAGCATGGCAACGAGGGCTCTACCACTCAATGCCTCTTGGACTTTCTTCCGGGGATAGATGGAGTTTTCAAAATAATGGCACAGTGACTGGGAACATGTGTAGCTGCAGCATGCATTCTGACAGCCATAGCCAGTATTTGCACCAGAACGACACAAGATAATGACATGGCTGAAATGTTAACTGCTTTGGGTAACAAAAGCCACCGACTACGAGACAGATGCACGTAATGGCAGAAGTTGTCCCTAACCACATCGCAGTAATGTGATACTCGACGACTTGGGTACGCTCCTCCATAGAACTTCATGGCCTGGTCAAACCTCACTGACTTCGGTTTATCTGTTTGTCAACCACAATACCCTCGCGTTTTGTCGTGTTATCTTTAAAACATGCGCATTCTAAAGACGTTACTTTTCATGCCAATCGCAATTTATGGTATATACTGTGTAATGAACAAAAAATATGGGTTACGCTATTCTCACGGGCGGACCGCATTATCAATAATTACGTATTTGCAATGCTTTGTCTCATTTTCTTATTAAATGTTTTCGTTATCAATGCTTTGTAGCCCCCACGCAATCGGATAGCCAACTCAACTTTAATTTTCACAGTTCAGTCTATTCTTACCTGAGGATGGCAACCTTTATCCAATGAAGATGCGAAGTTAAGCGACCTCGTAAGTAATTGCATTTCGACAAGCGTCATAAAATGCGATTTCAAAATTGATGGCATAATATGGTATGTAACGGTGACACCAAATGTTTGTCTACGGCCTTCCGGATTAGTGTTATTAATAAGTCCTCAATTTTCCTTATCAAATTATGTATAACTTGTTGTTGTCTTTTTGCGCTGACAAGGACATGCGGTCCACTAATAGCTGCTGATTCGCTCTTTACCTATCAAGAAATCGATCGATGGCAGCAGAGATCTAGTGTACTATAGAATGGTGCTGACTAACTAACACACCGGATGAGGCTGTAGCATTAAGTTAAACTGAACCACTCCCACATTAAATAGAAGCACAAAGCAGATTTGTCTGAACAAGAGTTTTATGTAAGACATACAAGTCAAATGGAAATAAGGATGCAGTCCTAGATAAATGTAGCGAACAGAAGGAGCTCAACATCTCGCTTGAATATAACTAAGGCATAGCAGCTCTGTAAATGAGCAAGGTCTGTCTTACAGAACTGAGGTAACATGTTTAGTCACGTATTTATTCTTCCTGCGTTCTCTGACAAGCTTTAATCAACGATGATTAACTAGTCACTGAAATTTGCATAGGGAAGAAATTAAGCACAGACTTTTGGCAAAACCATTGGTTATGAAATGATTAATCTATCAATCAATTAAATACAATCGTAAGATTTTAGTCAGAATGCTTGCTAATGAAGTTTTATAATTGCCCTCGAAGCGCCTACCCCTTACCTCTTTCCCTCTTCCACCCATTCACCCTTCCTGCCAATCCCACATGACTACGCCGGCATCCACACCATACATTTTTTTGTTTTTTTCCCCCTTTCTCTTATTCTCACCGCCTCACGTCACCTTCATTTCCTCCTCATTGATCCTGAATCAATCCAAATACACAATGCAAGACGCAGTTGTCCGTGCACTTGCTAATGCATTGCAGAGAGCAACATTCTAGCAAGCACTAATGTCAATGCACCCGTGTACCTTTCGGCGATGACAGCGACACCACCACGACAACTGAATCCGATGCCGCTATCAACGCCACCACCACTTCCATTAACATTACCAAGCGCAATGCATTTGTATTCACAACACATTCTGCGCATTTTGGTTCCACGAAGAGCAGCTTAACAAAATGCAAATAATAATGCATGGATTAAACCTTAGATCATACAGCATACAACTAATTAGGGCATGTGCTATGAATTTTATAACGCTCATGCTTGCTTATTAGCTGTATCCTTTGTACAAATGCGTAAATAATTTTTATGCATTTGTGCAAAATTGTATGCGCTGAAGACCTCGAAACCCAAAGCCACCATTCATAGCATTCGACAAATCTCGCTAAGTGTGGAAACGCAAGATCCCTGCATGCCTATTTGCGCAAGACATACACAAAACATGTGTTGATTTAATAACTAAGCATATCTCAAACACAGCTTTCCACACCAAAACCTATCCAGAATGTCCATCCTAATTGGTCTGCCATGAGTGAGCATTCAACGAGTGGGAGAGTGAATGGGAATTAAAATTTAGGTGCATCTCACCTAAAATAGGCACCATAATGAGAAGTAGATGTGTTATTATCAATATTTTCTTGAGGAATATGAGTAGCGGATTAGTGCCACAGTTTAAAGTTCAAATCAAAAGTCTTTAGGATAGAATTACTGTCTGAAAGCATCGATGCATTTCATTCTCGTATGAAGAGTGTGTCTGTACTGGACACAAGATAGACATTGGTCTTTGCCTGGATGCGGTAAAACAGTTATAACAAAGCTTGGTGGCAATTCATTGAACTAACCCCTATACATTAACATAATTTACTGACAGCTTACATATGTTGAGTATAGTTCATGCCTGACCAGGTGTGGCAAGTTCCAGAATTCTTTTAAAGGCAATAGTTTTTGCTTAATTAGCATGGTACAAGTAAAGGGATGAGCTTATAATGTAATAGCCAGATCCAACCATGGATGAACCGATTCAGCAATCTTGACCCTTCCAAGAACAAATGATTGTTTCCTGGACTTACAAATCTGAAACCACACAGCCGAGCTCATCTATGTATGTCATGCGGTGCGACCATGCGACTTGCTACTCCGACTCACCTTTAATCCCTGACCTCAAAAGTCACAACCCAGTAATCACTGTAATCACGTCCATTTACATAAACATGATGCAGTTCCACAATGTTAGATAAAAACACAGCTGCTCGACATGACTCAAATCTAGCCAGCCCATGTAGGCATTAGGTGCATATCATGGGACATCCAGATGGGTCCCTAGCTAAAATAGCATATCTACTTGCATTTAATGATGCGAATTTTAGGTGGAAGGCCATCAACTCCAGTTTCAAGGTCAATCCCGTTGCAGCCAATGCTACGGTGTATTCAAAACTTATTAGCGAGACTAGTGGTATAGGTTTGGTAAGGGTACAAGGCGAATCTCATTTAGAAGTCTTAATTTTTGTTAAATACCATTCTACCTTGCATTATTACTTTTCCCACTGGTCTTCTGGTCGGGAAGACACCTTCTGTACCAAACAAACCCTTTGTATATGTGATTAACACTGGCTCGATATGTGTCGTGTGAACCCTTGTAATGGCTCTTCGGAATAGGAGCAGTTATGGTACAGGTGTATTGAGCGACCAATGTGAGCAGCCGAATCGACTTAAAGGCATGCCTTACTATTCAAATTTTTACGAAATACGTTATGAGACTTGCTCGAATGTAAAGATGCGTATGTGGACGCATAACCAGGATGTCATCTAGTATCATCTGATGTGGTTCCTTTAATTCTTAATAAATAGGACCTTAACTTTTTAAGAGTTGTGACAAAGGGCACCAATTTCACTAGATTCCTTTTAGTTTAGATTTTTAATTTCAAGCCATAGCAGTGTGACCATTTCTGGGCCGATCAAGTGCGTTAGTAGCAGTTCTGCGGAGCACAGTGAGTTCTCAAAGAATCTAAAAGAGCACCATTCTGCCAACCTAAAAAGGCACATTGTTGTATTGCGATGCTTAAAATACATTTCATTTTAATTGACTAGAGACATTTAAAACTAAAGCAAACCCTTGATTTTTCAGGTTTAAAGTTGACACTCGCCGTTGCCGTGGCATTCTTAGATGTTGGTGGTCGTTAAGTCAATTTAGTTACCACCGATCAATGTTGCGGGCAGTACGGCAGTACTTGTGCCCATGTGACAGCTTATGATCAACTAATAAAGCCTTTAATTGATACCCGCAGGCATTCGCCAGTCTCTATTAGAAGCCTTCCTGCCTGCTACAGTGACATGAAGCTAAACCACCCAGTAATAAGACACTTGATTAAAATCAAGCCTTGTAATGCCAGTTTGACATCTTCTATTACCAACTTCACCCTCAGAAATTTCTAGCTCATAGCCTTGCCAATCGTTCCCACTTCCATTCAGAAACCGCTCTTGACTTTTTGTCATTGACACTTAGCCTGCAAAAAATCTGTCTTAACCCTGCACAGAACCCGAAACTTCTTGGGCAGTAAGTGAGTATTAGTGGTAAGTAGTAAGTAGGAAGCGGTCGTAAGTATTCGTAGTAGCGATGAATACTTCAAGTTCAAGCAGCACACATTGAACCAGGACACTTGTGTACTTTCAAGTAAAACTGAGGAAACCAAGGGATAGGCGTTTGGACAAATGTTTGCTTGGCATTAGTCCGTAAATATAACTATGAATTATACTTTTCGGAATGCGGTCTGCAGGCCTTCATTGCTCCCTTGTCTAAACTGTTTCAAAATCGTTTATGCCATTGGTTTAAGGAGACTATTTCCTAACACTGATCTCACCCTTCAAGAAAACCACTAATGGAAGTGAACAATAAAAATCGTGAGGAATTGGATGACCGTGAAAACAGCATCGGACCCCAAATCTCTAACTTGGGTCAAGGATTCTGTCACTTCCGGATGCGTGGAATAGCTTTAAAAAGTAAAAAGAGGGCTCGTCAAGTTGATACCAAAGCCGGTTTAAGATCTGCTGACATCGGGACATTGTGTCAAATCTACACCGCAATACACAGCTTTCACAGGCAAAGGAACCACAAGTCGTCAGTGAATAAGGCGGTTATCACTAGGTACAATTTTACTCTTCGATTTCTTTCAAAGCGCGGCCAGTCTCGGATTTGACACATCAGAGCGGCATCTCTGCTAGGAACCTTCGTGTCTAGCTACTAGTTCACAGAGCGCACCTATTAGCTGTCATTCGAATGCTGTGAGTCTATGTCTCAATCAAGATATGCACAATGAACATCTGCCGGCCCATACTGTCGAGTGTCCCATACGATTCCACCCTACACATTCTTTAAAGGATATAATTGAACTAGAAGTAATGAGAGAATTTTACTTACAGTAGTGTCGTTAGACTAAGCAGGGTTTTCCTTCCTCACCATGTTTGAAAATGAGCAAATAAAATGCTCAAAACACTTAAAAACAGTGTTTGGTCACCTCACTCTATATAGATACTACCTAAATGAAAGAAGACTATTCTAAGTGCATTGTATTTTCATTGCTTTTAAGTAAAGTGCCGCCTAGAGCATCATGACACCGCCTAATGCATATAATCTCATTGTCGTTCTTAAATGAAACACAAGAGTAAAACTGTGTAAAATGGCAATCGAATGTCTTAATGTTCCCATCTGGACTTCAAAAAGACAATAAGGCAAGCTATAAATTTTGCGGGAAATTTTTGCTGAGGTAAATAGTGCTTCGCATATCAAGCACTGTTTAGATTATGAGAAACAAATAAAGATAAAAGAAAGCAGCTGATCACTCATAATTTGACCGTGATTGGTTAAAGTACCTTAATATAAGATAATCAAAATCCCGCAATTCCACTTTAGCTTTGTAGGCTAAAATTAAACATAACGACAAATACTCCGGCTTTAATAGGTCTTTATTTTGATGCCAATTAGCATGGTAAAATAAAACGTATTTAGGACTTACAAAGTTCGTTGTGCACATGATGTTTATTCCATAAAGCTGAACAGTTCTTGCCATACATCTGTTAAGCAAAAGACGTAGAATAAGTGCAAGCATCCAAATAAAGTAAGTCTGATGAATGAGATAAAACGCACAGGGATGAAGGAAACGAAAGTGCCATTTTAGAGACTTCCACGTCAGACAATCGTGATAGCATTCTGTGCAGTAAAAGTGGATCCCATGAGAATTCGTAGTTTGATCTAAAACAGAAGACGATAGAGTGGGTCAATATCCTGCTACTCGGATCGGAGCATCTGCAAACTCACTAATGTGGATTCCAATAACGTGAATCAGAAGCAATTCGAAGCTTTCAAATGGCAGACCGCACGCGGGGCATTCAGTGTGGTTTGCAGCTGTTATTGGGGTTTGAAATGAAACCTTTCTTAATATCAACGAGCATGCGAATGCAATGAAGAAACGTTTACGACATTTATCTGCTTAACTCACATTTTTGATGCAGTAGAACCGTGCCAATAGTTTCGCCTGCCATGGCGCAACTTTGGCAAATTGTTGGTAAACTTTCTAAAACAAAATGCTAAGGGTGCCAATGCATGCAGTAGTGTCACAGTCAGGTGGTTACTTGCCGAATAGCTTAAGTTTAGATAAGAGATTATACGCACAATTTGTGGTCATTTGAAAAAATTTTAGGCGAAATCTGTGCCTACTTTGATGCGCACGTGCCATGTGTGCCCGGTATAAAATGCTGTCACTGTGCTTCGCAAAGCATATTGAACAGGTGAAGTCGTTCATTTCTGCAGAGTACGCTGAATTGCGCAAACAACCAATACCACACTCGCGATGCGTTGAAATGGCTCTATACCCAAATTCAAATGTGGTTACAGCGCAAACAAATCACCGTTTACCCATTTGTTTGAAACATTGCACACATTTGAATCGTCTAACCAAAATAAATTTACTTAAATTATGGTTAGGCTTTTAATTTTTAGGATGGCTAAAAACATATTCATCAAACGAGATGTCATTAAGTAAGCAACTAGCGCACTGATTTCCCATTCAATTAGTTTGACGTAGAATACTTGTTAAAAATAATTTTACTTACGCAATAAACTACTGCAGTGTGGTGCCTATAAGGTATTTTAGTTTATCTTTGCAGCTAATGGCCCAAAGCTTTGATCGGAACAGTCCCTGAAAAGGCGTTCTGTCGCTCATTCGGATTTGCTTTTATGGAAGCAGTAATAAACACTTCAATCTATACATGACTATACATTTGCCTTGCCTTGCGTTTTGAAATGCCTGGATAATTGCACGGCTAACAGCCTTGTAATGATACTTTACTTAATTTGAGGTTTCATATGCCTTCATTCCATCGCTCCTATTTTAATTTAAGTTCTGAAATTACAAATATTCAGCCACAATATTCTTCCCAAAAGATTGTAGCCTGGTGCTAAATATGTAAGTACTACGAAAAAAACACTAAATCTTCCGTGATCTTATGCATTATCTGCAATAGTTATGCAATTCTGGAAAAACCTTATAGGGAGGAGGCGAAAGACGATTTCCGAGCCCGATTGTGATAAATCATAATGGTTCTCTGAACAAGGAGGGATCCTCCTCCCACTTGTTACTGCTACGCTGCCAAACAACACCTTAGCGATTATAACAAAGGTGCCCATGAACTCTCAACATTCTCTTATCGGAAGTGGCAAAAGGGAAGAGGCTGAAAAAGACGAAATGCAAAAATCAGTGCTCTTACTTTTAAGCCTCACGATCTAGCTTTAGGTCCAATCAGCATATACATTTTAATCGAAATTTTGAGAGAGCACCATTTTCAGAATCAAATGCAATGTCTGACCTAGTTTAAAGAAAGAGCAGATAGTACAACCTATGGTAGCTTATTATAATGCTGAACGAGGCATCAAATTCACAAACATGCGTCACATCGTCCGTGTGATTAAGCGCATATTTACGCCGGTCTAGCGGCTTGTGTTCAGCTGCAGTGAAGAACGGAAAGCAATTAAATGCTCCCAAACTTACATACCAGCATGCTTATTTTGTAATAGGGCTCAATAAAGAGCCATTTCTACAGAATCGGTGAAGTTCCAACTATTCTGAACATCATTTTGCAAATTTCGATTTTGGGTTTTCATACTTTTCTGATAATGCGCACATAGGTTTGAATGAATTTCTCGCACAGCTGAATTTATTTTTCTGTGTTATATGCATCATCGTTGGATGTACAACTTACTTAAATGCAAACAAGCAGTTTAAGGGTATGCCATTATCCTTTAACTGACTCCGCGATTGTGCATTGAAATTATGTGGAGATCTAGCGTATTTGGCATTTGCGGCCTATTTGTGGGGAATCCAAGGAACTTTTTAATGCATTCGTTAGACCCAAATGTAGAAGAAAGATAATTTATTCTCATTTTTGCAACGTCTGAAACCTACTTTGCCCGAATCATGGCGAACTTTCCTTTGAAAGCTCCTAAGTGATCCCAGAAAACCTGATAGCTAGATGCTTTGGGCTTTGTTTGACTCGATTTCTATGGATAATGTAATGAACATACTTTTGCAATAATTCATGTCGGATTTCATTGCACTAACTTAAGTTAAACGAAAATTTATGCGGATTCTTAATTGAAACGCTGCCTACAATTAATGCAGGCGAAGTGGTGCGCGTTGTTAATGTCGTGAATAAAATGGATGTCGGTCACAGATCGGGTGATGGGTGGTGTAATCGCTGCAAATTATCGCCTGTTTATTTTCATTTATCCTTGAAAGGCTAAATCGGTCACAAATATTCATGTATCAATTAACATAAAAATTTAATAAACCTTACGAATTTCGGTCCTTCTTCGTTATGTTGGTTGCGTATGCTTAAGTTACGGAAATAGAGGCATCGACGTCCTTACAGTAGTTTGTGCATGGGTAAATGGTAAAGCCCATAAGGTAAAGCTCGCTTTATCCATTCCATAGTCACCTTACACCTTATTATCTCAGCTTATTCTAATTCAATCCTTTTTTAAGTTCTTCTTTTGTAATTCAACCAGCACACATTTCGGCATCTTCTTTCTTTCTACATAGGCCTTTTGCAGCCATATTCCTCTCTCTTCTGCATTCTGAACAATTATCGCAGCGGAATGATGTGTAAGTGACTCAGGGAACGGTGAATGGATAAATCTCATGTACATAAAGCGGCATTTGGTTTTTGCGCACGTAACGATTATAAAATATGGTCTCAAAGCGAGCATTGGGAAAAATAACTGTTTTAATCCCCATAATAGGGCTCTGTGAATTTGTATTTTAAGTTTAAGTAAGTAATTAAGATTTGCTTGCGTCACATGGCAATGCAAAACCTCATTTCAATTTGGATTGTAATAACTCGATCAGTGTACCACCTTAGTTTCACGAAGTGCATAGTTTTCCATGAGCACATTTTCATGCTTAATGCTGTGGCATTTTTACTTTGAAATCCACTTTTGCGCATAACAGTGACCAGAAAAAGTTGCAGAGCATGCGTATTGGCAAGGCTCTCAGTTAAGTGCAAAGACGGCTTACCGAATCGCACTGGGACACACAAAATGAGTGTGTTTTTGCT